>JAMFLO010000259.1:3621-49046 GCA_027475765.1 Paralagenidium karlingii
TGGATGCGCTTCGTGCGCAATTGGTGTCGGCGCAGTCGCAAGTGGAGCAGAGCGAGAGCGATCACGACGCGTTGTTGAAGCAAGTGGAGGAGCTGCAGGCCCAGTTGACGGTGCAGACGGAGGCGAACAGCAGTCTGGAGTCGGAGCTGGCTCAACTTCGTGAGCAGGAGCAGTCTCTTCAGGCTTCGAGTGTGGGCAAGAGCGAGGAGTTGGATGCGCTTCGTGCGCAATTGGTGTCGGCGCAGTCGCAAGTGGAGCAGAGCGAGAGCGATCACGACGCGTTGTTGAAGCAAGTGGAGGAGCTGCAGGAGCAATTGAGTGAAAAAGTGCTGTTATGTGATATGGTGTCGCTAGATCTGGAAGAAGCGAGACGAGAGTCGTCGTCTTTGGCGAATGAGATTGCTGAGGTGAAGTTTCGACTTGCATCGTTGACGCTGGTTCGCAAAGAGGACTGCAGCACCAACACCAGCAACGACGTCAATGACGATGACACCAAGAGCCCGGTGCTTTCCGCTGAGACTGTTGCGGAGATGAACTTTGACGTGCTTCTGGACGAAGTGCGCGCGAATCTGAAGCACGCGGAAGAGTGCGAAGTCCAAATGAAAGAGTTTACCAAGTCCACCGACACGCTGAAAGAACAGTTGGCATGCGCAACGGCCGACAGCGGAGTGGTCGAGTCGCGTTTTGAGCATTACGAGAAACAGATGCAGGCGTTGGGCGAGGAGAATGCATCCCTCCAACAGCAACTGCATGTGGCGTTGCAACAACAGCAAGCGGCAACCAAAAGCCTAGAAGAATGGCAAGCGGTCAAGGACGAGAACAAGCGCATGCTGTTTGAGATCGCCAAGGCGACGGACGCGGCGGTTGTGTTGCAAAAACAAAAAGACACGTTGTTGAACAACATGGAGGCGCTTCAAGCAACGCGAAAGCAGTTGGAGCAACAAGTGGTCCAGCTGCAACAACAACACGAACAACAGCCAGAGACCCAGGACATGGAAACAGACCCAAGCACTCTGCAAGAAACGTTGCTCATGCAACAGGAGGAATTGACCACTTGCCACAAAATCCGCATGGTCCGTGACAAACAATTGCAACGCAAAGAGGAAGTGATCGCCAAACTCAAATCCAAACTGGAAGAAGTGATGCAAATGTACCGCAAACTCAAGGAATTCGCGGAAGACATGCAAAAGCAGTTGGTGGACGCGTCGCAACAACGAGACCAATGGAGCAGCGAGAACCAATCACTAGTGGCCCAGACCCAGCAGCTGCAAGAGCAGACCCTGGCTTTGCAAGCGGCGTTAACCGCACTCGAACAAGAGCGTGAACGAGAACGTCAGGCGATGACTCAGCAGCGCGAGCAGCACCAGCAACAACAAGAAGAGCAGATGCTTTCGAGCAACAAACGTCTGGTGGAGATGGAAAGTGAATTGCAGCGACTGGAAGCCATGCAAAACACCACCAAAGCGGAGAACCAGCAACACGGGGAGCTTCGCCAGCAATTGGAACAGCAGTTGCAGCAGCGTCAACGTGCCATGGAGGAACTGGAGCAGAGACTCGACGACTTGCAACAGGAATTGGCCCAGCAACGAGCACTTTATGAAGGTACTTGCGCCAAACACGATGAAATGCTGCAACAGCAGCGCGAAGAATGGCAGCAACGGCACGACAGTGCCCAATCCGAATGGCAGAGTCAATTGAGCCAGTCCCAAGTATCTTTGCAAGAGCAAATGGAGATGGCTAATCAATTGCAGCAATTGCAGTTCAAATGCCAGCAGCAAGAAGAAATGGCGCAAGCAGCGTCGCAAGCACTCGAAGTGTACAAGAAACGTGCCCATACGGCGCTGAAGAAAGCAACTGTGGAGGGCAAAACCAGTCTGAAAAAGCTGGAACAAGCGCACGAAAAGCTCCAACAACAACATGAAAGCGATCTGCGGCGCCTCACACAGGCGCAAGAGGCTCTGGAAGCGCTGCAACAAGAGCACTCGCAGTTGAACCAACATCATGAGCAACTGCTGCACCGCGAACAGGAAGCACGCGAGACCCTCGAAAAGGAATTGGCAGCACGGAAGCAGCTCCTTGATGATCTCGACCGCCAATTGCACCACGAGCAGGAGCTCAAGGCGCAACTGGAGGTGGAGCTACGCACCCAACAACAAGAAGCTGCTGCTGCAGCAGAAGAGTTGAAGCGCCAGAGAGTTCAAGCAACACAAAACGAGGGCGAGAACAGCAAGCTGGCACAATTACAGAGCAGGTTGAAGAAGCAGAACCAAGACCTTGCCGCCAAAGAAGAAGAACTAGTGTCGTTGCGCAGTCAATTGCAACAGAAGCAAGCCACGATGGTGCAACTGGAGTCGGAGTTGCAAGCCAAGGATCAAGAGTTCGAGCTTCCAGTGGGTAGAGAAGACACAGATGACACAGATGACACAGATGCGAGAGATTTGAGATCAAGGCTTTCGTATGAGGTGCCGCCAGACACTTCGGTTGGTCACCTCGAGACTCGACTGAAGGAATTGGAACACCGCGCAAACATGTTTCAGAAGCAGGTAAGCCAACAAGATGGAGGGAGACTCGCCGCAGGCGAAAACGAGGTTACTCATGTTGTACTGGTTGGTGGTGGTGGCGTTGTGTGGCGTGGCGTGGCGATTTCACCCACTAGTACGAAGACACGTGTGTGTTGTTGGACGAGTGCAAACGTCAGAACAAGCGACTGATCGAGATGGGTGAGCGCCATGCAGCAGCTATCAATACTGAGGTAAGGATATCACCGTCTCTTGGCAGCGTTGCGTTCTTTGGTGTTGGCTTGATTTTCTCATCGGTTGGACTTGTTGTCGTGTCACGTTGTCATCGTGGTCGTCGTCTCTGTTGGTGGGGATCACATCGGTTGGATGGATGGCATGGTGTTTGGCTTTTTTGGGGGGGGGCGGGGGGGTTGACTCAGTACCTCAAAAATGTGCTGCTCAAGTACATTCAGGCGCCATCACAAAAGGAAAAGGATCAACTTCTGCCAGTCATTGGCACGGTTCTTCGGTTCAGGTGCGCGCCGGCATCAATGACATGACTTAACTGTGGAGAAAAAGACCTCTGAAGCTAGATGCCTGTGCGTTGTTGTTGCTGGTGTTGGTGGCCACAGTCCGAGTGAGATGCAAGTGCTACTTCAACTTCGCCAACAAGAGACGGCGTCCTCGGGGGTGTTTGGCAGTGTGATCTCGATCTTTAGTGGCGGCGGTGGAAGTGGCCCCACGGGTGCGAGCGCGTCGTTGGCCAACACTTCGCCCAAGCCGCTTTTGATTCCAAAGACTGTTTCCTCGCCTCCGCACCGCATTGATCCAAGAGAGGAAGACGACGAAGACGCTTCCTCGTTGAACCCATTTGCCAACTGACACCCAACGCTGATCAAGGATGGAACCGCCACCGACTGTGGTGGGAACAACACGGTTGCCCCAGTGCAAGCATACAGGATCCATAGAGTGTTAGAAAACTTGCTGTTTGTGGCGGGGCCGTGTTGGAAACAGAACTGGCGCAAGGGATTGGATTGGATTGGATTGGATTGGATTGGATTGGATTGGATTGAAAGGAGTGTCTGTGCTATCAACTGGATGTCAATGGCAGAGCTGGAGGCGAGGACATGAGCATAGAGAAGTAGTACTCATTCGTAGCTCAGCGGTGGGTGGTTTCATATCGGGTCGAGCAAAAACAACCTGGTGCTGTGCAACGTTTCGGTGTTTACGGATTGGACCTGGCACCCGCGTTGTACATCAAGTGGTTCCCGATGAATCCGAGTGTTCTTTGACAATCTACCGGAACAGGTATCGTTCTGTTAACGATGGGTAAGATCGGCCAAACCATGCATCATCAATCCAAACGATGAACATCAGAGTTTCGATATCGACAGGAACGTCATGATACAGTGATTCGGTGGGTATGCCAGCGGTTGGAAAGAGTGTTGGATCGAGCAAAAACAAAAAAAAAACATTGCGTCGATCTGGCTGGTGGAGGCGTCTTCTGGACCTTCCATCATTCATTCATCAAACAATCCACAAACACTCGTCACAGTCAAAAGCCATTTGGTACGATTCTGCGCTTTCTCGGACCGCCAGAGTCGATATGTGCTTGGTGGCTTGGGAAGAAAGAGACTGGTGCTGCCTCGCAACACTGAAAAGAGCAAGCAGAATGTCGGCAGTACCTTGGGAGACACGAAAGCAGTTGAACCAACACTTTACTTCCTTTTCACACCGCCTGCAACCAACGCAACGAACTGTGAACCGACACACACAAGTGTGTTGATGTTCCAGAAGCCAACTGGTCCAAACGATTGCTTCAGGTACTCTCGACGCGACGGTCGGGCAGGAATTCACGTCGCCTGCGCTTTTGTGTTCTCAGGTACTGTGGCAGACATCGTCCGACCAGTTTTGTTCAAGTCGTTCGCATGCTGAGAGCGGCAGGTCCATGGGGGGGTCATGGTGTCGAGTGAGAAGAAGGTCGCGTTTGGGCCCCTTTGGCTTTGTCACAATGGCTTGGTGAATTCAAACTTGAAGGTAAAATCCGAACCTGACGCCACCATAACAAGTCAACACGGCAAAAACCACCCACGAGGAAACTGTTCCGGCATTCCAACCAGCAAACCAGCAACCTCCTGAAATCCGACAACTGCGGCGAGCTTAGCTTCATTCTTCTCTTTTCCTTATCGTAGTGAACAAGATTGAAATTGAGAAACATCATCATGAAGAACAGTATCTTGCCCTGCACGTTGTAGAAATGGGTCTCCAGCACAAAGCCCAAGAGACAGAACACGATGATACCAAAGTGCAGTTTGATGAGCCACCAGAGCAGAACCAGCGACAACCATTCCAGCACACCGTAGACCAAAACACTGCGCACGGTACTGAACATTCGACTTTGGCTTTCAAATTCGAGGATGCCGTAAAAGAACTTCGCGTTTGGACTGAGAATTGTCATCAACGCGTACGCATCTATAGAGTGGAAGAATCATCCGCACAACAAGTCAAAAGAGGACACGCGGCAATCCGAGGCATGATCGACGTCGTACCATAGCAAATTGGCACAAAACCTTGAGCAAACTCGATGAGGACCAAACGTTCGACCATGAACATGAACTCGAGTAGTTGGCGCACGAGTTGGGTATTGCGGTTACGCAAGAGAGGTTCATCAGTTTCTTGAGCAATTGATGAAGACTCTTGGAATGTTGGATGACGGTGGGTGGAGCTGTTTTCCAGGACAAATCATGATGGTTCTCGATTGACGCGGCGATTTGCGCGGTTGTCGATCCATTACCAACACAAGATGGAGCCGATGACTGCGCCAGCGAACTGCTACTACCCGCTCCCAGCATGATCACGTTGGTGGTAACGTAATTGCGCACGAAACACAGGTAGTTCGCAGCTAATCCGTCGCGAGGATCCTTGAGCGGCACCACATTGAACCCACACACGAGCGCACAAATGGACACAGTGCTGATCACCACGGCATGCAGTCCTCGCGAGGGGGTTGGCTTGCGCTCGATACTCTTGAAAAGCACACAACCGCGCCACCGAGTAGTGCACTCGGTACGTCAACGCTCGATTGACGTGACGCATCAGCACACCCGGGCTGGCTGTTGCCACTTGTTGGCTTGCTCCCATTTCAGTTGACGACATGTTGGGGGGTTGGTTGGATCGTGGTGCCAAGTGAACAGCGATCTAGAACTTCTCCCACCTTGATGGAAAGAAAAAAAAAAAAAAAAGGGGGTGATGAATTTCGTACCTGGGTGTATCGATCCGACCATTCGTTGTCGACTCCCTTTGGGAGCCAACCAGTCGCATTTGTGCGCCAAAGTCTCAATGTAGTTCTCATGTCGTCGGGCCATCTGATGCCACCTTAATAACACCGCATTGTTGTTGCCTTGCCGTTTGAATGCGATGGGAACTCATGTGGTGTGTACCACACCATTTGGAGCACCTTGATGAATCAGCAAAGTACGTTGAAGTTGGGCATACGAATCCATGGAAAGAAAAGGCTGAGGAGATGATACGTTGCGGCAACCCAAAGGGCTCAAAATGGAGATGAGCGCATGCGGATGCTCATCACCGTCTTTTCTCTAAACGGCTCTTCAAGGTTGGATGGGGCGGGCGGGCGGGCGGGCGGGCGGGAGGTATGTTCACTGCACTGTAAAAGAGACTAAGTGAGAAAAGAATTCACAAAAGGACAGTGCATTTTTTTTTTTCGGTCTGATTGCTTTCCTTTGCTCCCGCCGTTTGCCCCATCGCCCTTTCAAAAAGAGCAACTTCTTATCATTTATCATTTCCAAGTGGAACGAAGCTTTCTCTCTGCCATTTCGGCTTTTGCGTTGTCAAGTGCAAGCCGCAAGTTGCAAAGAGCTGTCGTCAAGTTGCTGGATTACAAGGTGGTGGGTTTGCTGTTTGAGTGGAAGACATGGCACGCATGTGGATCGCGTCGATCGTGGCACTCGTTGGCGCGCTTCAACTTGCTGATACCCAGCCTTCGTCACAACAAGACGTTGCTTCACCTCCTGTGTCAGCCAGCTCACGTCCAGCTTTCACAATTCCCACGAGTGCAACTCCTCCATCTGCGGTCACTCCAGGTCCAGCGCTGCCACCACCACTTCCACCACCGACAGCTCCAGTGTCCCCACCTCCCGCGGCTACACCAAAGCCAGCACCACCACCACCAACTCCAGTATCGCCACCTCCTTCGACTTCGACAACGCCAGTATCACCGCCAACACCACCCCCGGTGTCTCCACCAACGCCGGCACCGACCGGGTCCACACCAAGTTCATCGAAACCTCAATCATACCTCCATGCTCCATTGAGCACAGTAAAACCTTCGTCCGAGCTATTCCGCGACAACGATGGTCTCAAGACGTTGGCTCCAGTAGTCGACGTTGCACCAGAATTGATCGGCAAAAAGGCGATTCCAACCAACAACTGGTGGGGAAACCTGATTGCCGCCGAGTTGAAGAGTCCCCAAACTACTCAACCAGCGTGGGCGAACCCGTATGCGATCAAATTCGGTAGAGAGAAAGCCCCGTTTGGCCTGCAGATCAGTTATCCGCTCACCCATCGATCCTTTTGCCCCCAAGCGACCAACAACGGCAATGCCAAGAAGTGCTATATTCATGGATTCGCTCCCGATATGGTGCTGACTGCGAAAGAGTTTACCGGTGCTGCACCTACTTTTGCCGTTTTCGATTGGGATGATCTGGCTTTTCAATTGAGAATGTGTGGAAGCGGGGGATCCAGTTCGTGTGTGGAACTATCGCTTCTAAACGGCATGGGATTTGTGTCGGCGACCTACAGTGGTCAGACTCCGCAGATCTCGTCGGCGTCGAAAGTGCTTTCTGTCACTGCCGATGCTTCAATGAGTGGTAAAAACGTGGTGGAACTTGGCAACAAGCAGAAGTGGCTGGTATATGCGGTCGGCAAAGATGGCGCTGCAGCCGCTGGGTTGACGTTCACCGCAGGTGACGATGGCATCGTGGCGTCGGGTCCATTCACTGGCACGGTGCGTGTCGCGATTCTTCCGGATGGCGCAGAGGCCACGGCGTTAGATGCATATGCATCGTGTATTGTACATGGTGGTGTAGTGAACGTGGCGTCCCGGACGAGCTACTCGTTTGATTTCACGACGACTGGCAATTGCGAGAAGGGGCTTCTGCACTTTGCTTTGACACATCATGTGGAAACGATGCAAACGCCTTCTCCTAAAGGAACCGTGACGATGCAGTCGAGTACTCGTGGTCCAATGACTGGCATTGTGACTCCTGTGTCGGATAACAGGGCCCGATGGGTGTTCGAGGAACCGGAGAGTGCGACGACAATTGACTTTTATCCTCCTCGCAAGATTTCCGCCGACATCGTGTCCAGGTACCGGATGAAAGAAACGCTGACAAAGGAGATCAATGACAGGTTTGATCTTGTTACTGGTGGAAGTTGGTACTTCGTGGGGAAGAAGGCCCAGATGTACGCATCTCTATGTCTGATGGCGAAAGACGAAGCGATTGTGGGTCAGGACACTGCATTGCTTCAGACTTGTCTGACCAAATTGCAGGAGGCCATCACTCCCTTGCTAACCAACACCATTGTGACTCCGTTGTTGTACGACACGGTGTACCGTGGCATCATTTCGAGCGAAGGCATAACCAAGAAGAACTTGCTAGCCGATTTTGGTAATTCGGCCTACAATGACCACCACTACCATTACGGCTATTGGATCACCGCTTCCGCCATGCTGCGCCATCTGAGTCCTACGTGGGAGAAGATGAAAGATCTTGATACAGTGATCATGACGATGATTCGTGATGTTGCCAATCCCAGTGATGCCGACGAGCACTTTCCTCGCTTTCGCGCTTTTGCGTGGTTCAATGGTCATTCGTACTCTCACGGTTGTACACCCACCGGTGATGGCAAGGACATTGAGAGTTCTTCGGAGGATGTGAATTTCCATTACGGTATGATGCTGTGGGGTATCGCGAGTCAGAACAAGCAACTGGAAGACTTGGGATCGCTGATGCTTCGAGTGGACGCTCGTGCCATTCGCACTTACATTCTGCTGGATTCAAACAACAAGGTCCACCCTCCGGAGTTCGTCCAAAATCGTGTTACTGGTGTTTATTACGACAACAAGGTGGACTATGCGACTTTTTTCCATGCGGCGAAATGGGCGGTTCATGGCATCCAGATGATCCCAGTGTCTCCCATCAACGAGATTGTGCGAACTCAGCAATTCATCAAACTAGAGTGGGAGGAGATCCTGTCGAAAGAAGCAATTTGCATGAGCAAGAGTCCGGAGTGCAAGTTCTTGTCGTTGTTGGCGGTGAATTATGCGAATGTGGACATGAATAAGGGTCTGGAGCTATTGCAGGGCGCAAACATGGATGATGGGTTGTCGTTATCGTGGGCCACGTACATCGCAGGGACTCGTCCGTCTGGTATGGGCCAACCTCCGAGTGGAGGAACCCCTCCTCCACCAGTCCAATCACCGCCGTCATCAGGGCCACCGACCAGTTTGGTTGCTTCTGGCTTACCGTCGGTTCCATTGACTAGCTGTCCGCTTCCAACAAGCCAAGAGCCACCCACTGGTAGGAACGGCACCAACGTGTTGTGCCGTGAAGACGTCACTCGTCCTGGCGTGGTGAATGCTCATGGTGTTGTGTTTCGCCCGTAATCGTGTAGCAAAGTCCGGTCGAGTGCCGCAGCCGAGATAGAAGTAAGATGGATTTTGTTGTGTTGCGTACGGAGTTGTCTGTCTGTTATGTGTGTCCGTTGGACGTCAGAATGGCAAGAGCTTGGATCATCTCAAACCAGTTTGCAGGTGCAGTTTGAACCAATCAAAACGCAGCATTTGCATTGTCGTTTTACCCTATATCAACAAGAAGAAGAACACCAGCATTGGAAGGGGAAAGTGAAGGGAAAGCCTCAGCAAATGGCGTCGTTGTCTTCACTGGCGACGAGCCAGGAGAGCCAACAAAGCGACGGCATGGGGTCCCAAACGCTGCCCACTGGCCATTCAGACAGCGAACAAGCGGCTTCTTCGCTGTCTTTTGCGGGATTTTGTCGCGTGCTGGAGGCTGTGGAGCACACGCCCAAGCCGGAAGCCAAGATTCGTCTGGTGTTTAGTGACCAATTGCGCAGCCAGTTGCAAGGTGGCAATTTGTATCCTCTTTTGCGGCTGTTGGTGCCGTTTCTGGACCGCGAGCGCACGTACAACGTCAAAGAAAAGAAAATCGCCAAACTGTTTGTGGAGATTCTGGGCATGGCCAAAGAGTCAAAAGATGCACAAAAGCTGGAGCATTTCAACGACCCGACCATTGTGGACAGCAAATCCGTGGGAGATTTCGCCGCAGTGCTCTACGATGTGCTCAAGTATCGAACGTTTGCCTCGTCAAGCAGAAGACTTGACCGCAGTGGTGGAGGCCTCGGCGGTGACACGACCATTGGCTTTGTCAATGAGCTCTTGGACCGCGTGGTGAATGCCAGTGACAACAAGAGCCGCAAACAAGTGTTTATGGAGCTCACCACCAAGTTTCCAGCGCAAGAAATCAAGTGGATCGTGCGCATTTTGCTCAAAGATCTCAAGATTGGGCTCCGCCACGAACGGCTGCTGAGTTTCATTCATCCGGATGCCATGGAAATGTACAACCACACCAATGATTTGCGCAAAGTGTGTCGCGAATTGCGCAACTCGAATGTTCGCTACACGCCACAGATTGAACCTTTTCAAGTGTTTTCACCCATGCTAGCCAAACGCGTGGAGTTTGGTGAGTGCATCGCTGCCATCAACACGGACCGGTTTGTCATGGAACCGAAACTGGATGGGGAACGCGTCACGTGTCATATCAAATACCACCGCGGAGAGGACGCATCTACACCCGAAGTGCAGTTCATTTCACGCAATGGCACCAATTACACCCAGCAGTACGGCCCAGCCATCTCTCCATACATCGTGAAGCAAGTTTTGTCCGGGTTAGACTGCATTTTGGATGGCGAGATGATGATTTGGGACAATCTGGAGTATAAGTATCGAGAATTTGGCATGCTCAAAAACGTGGCCAACGCGTTTCGAAGTGGAGACCCGTCGATGGCGCATTTGTGGCTTTGCTACGTGGTCTGGGACATTGTGTACTTGGAAGGGGATCAAGCGCAAGCGATGATTCGTGACGCCTACAAGGCTATCAGTGGGGAAGTCGTGCAGGGTGTCATGGGTCTGCCACTTTTTGCACGACGCGAGTTACTGGAAAAAATGGTGACACCGTTGGATCATCGCGTGGTGTTGATTGAACAAAAGTTAGTGGACTCCAAGTCCCCGAAAGAACGTCACGAGATGGTCATGGCTGAAGTCGACTGTCAGATCGCCAATGGAGGCGAAGGTGTGATCCTCAAAGACCTGAATGCGCATTACATATGCGGCGAATCCGGTCGCAAAACCAAACGCTGGATCAAACTGAAACCAGATTATGCCGGCATGACCACGGATCTGGATGTGATCATTCTCGGAGGGTTTTACGGCACGGGACGACGAAGAAGCGGTGATGTGTCAGTGTTTATGTGTGGGGTGTTGTCACATTCGCTAACTGAAGACGCCGTGGAGAAAGCCATGCAAGCCCATGATCTGAGGCAACTGCCATGCTTTTACACGTTCACAAAGGTTGGTACGGGATACAATCTGGAAGAACTCGCACAACTGCGCAATGAACTGGAACCCCATTGGCAAGTCTGGGGCGACCTCAATGATGAAAGTGCAGTGCCCCCGTTTTTCAATGGATGGAAACCTCAGCGAACCGATCTCAAACCTGACGTGTGGATTGATCCGCGGAAATCCAAGATTTTGGAGATCTACGGCTTTGAATTGTCGTTCACCCAGCTTTACCAGACCGGGCTGACGCTTCGGTTCCCACGTGTCAAGGCTATTCGACACGACAAGCCATGGTTCGAATGCGTCACTGTGCAGGATCTGAACGTGGCGCGTGGTAGTCTGACGGAGCGCAGAGCTACAGATGTGGCTTTGGGTTCTAAGCACCGGAATTCATTGAAGCGAAAGCGTAAAGAGTCCTCCTCCAAAGCCGATGGTTTGTCTTCTTCGTCTCTCTTGCGAAGACGACCAGGTGGAACTGGTCATGTGCTCGAAGACTTCGCGGCTCCAAAACTGGACAACATCTTGCAGCTGGCGAACGTGTTCGACTCCAAAGAGTTCTGCGTATTACCTGGCAAATACGATCTCACACAGAACCAACGCGAGCAATTGCAACAAAAGACTCTCGCCAAAGAGATTGAAAGCATCGTGTGCCGAATCGGAGGACCCAAAGCCAATGGCAAAGGGGAGAATGGTTCGGAGGACAAAACTCCTATCAAATCCAGTCTTTCCAAACACGACCTGGAGCAATTATTGCATGCGTTTGGTGGGAAAATGGTGCAGAACCCGATGGCTGGTACAACGTCGTTTGTGATTGGTACCGCGCAGGGCGGGCTCAAGCTGCAGAACCTCAAGAAGCAGGGACTCTTTGACATTGTGCAGCTCGATTGGCTTTTGCGGTGCATTTGTAGCAAGCAATTGGTGGCATTGAAAGCTCGGGACCTGATCTTTGCGACCCCACAAACACAAGCAATGCTACAAAAGCATTTCGATGCGTTTGGCGATCATTTCACCGAGCCCGTCACTTCCCAAGAACTCCAACTATTGTTGGGCCAAATGTCTTCTTTCCATGGTCACAAACCATGGCAAGAAGCCCTTGGCGAGCTCACTGACGAAGAAATGCAAGTGATGGACACGTCGAGCACTTTTCTGGGTCATTGTCGAGTGTACTTCTTTTCCCGCACCAGTTTTCACCAGCAGCAACGAAAGTCACGCAACACCAAGAGCAGAGACAAAACCATTGAACTGGCGGATAAAATGGACCAAGATATTTTAGACTTGTATCAACAAAAAGTGCGGCTTTTCGGCGGAATGGTAGTGTCGCAATTGGACAAGACAGTGACCCATGTCGTCTTGGTGAGCCGCGGGGGCACCAGCATTGCCACCGCCCAGTTTGCGTCACTTCAAACGCGGATCCGCGAGTTGCGTCATCGCTTTTCCAGAGAACCGACCGTTGTGACCAAAGAATGGGTCGATGCGTGCGTGCAAGAACGCCAACAAGCCCAAGTCGAGACGTTTTTTGTGCCAATCTGAAGAACTAAATTACTGCCTTTACAACGAAAGAATAAAATAGGAGAAAAAAATACCGAGACCTCAAAACTGCAGCGCGACTTCGTCACTACACCAGTCAAATCCGTCAAAGTCGTCATCCGCTTGGGCGGCCAGTGCGTCACTGGAACTACTACGATGAATCGTCTTGCTAATTGGGGTGCTCGAGAAAGCCAGTTGTCCGCTGATGTGCTGACTGGTAAACTGTTCTTCGAAGTTGCAGGTATCCAAAGAACTGGTCACTGTCGGGATATATGGCGGCACCACTTGCTTGGTCAACAAATCGTACCACTCAACGTTACGCAAAAAGTTGTGGCTAAACAGCTCCTGCATGCCCTTCGGACCACATCCAAGTCGCTTGGACGGGTCCTTGGTCAACAACTTCCGCACAAAGTCGTACGTATCTCGCGACCAGCTCCACGGGTACTTGGGTTCATCATGCAGAATCTTGTGAAACAAGGCCTTGCGATCCCCATTTTCACAATAAAACGGTGGAAGCCCCGTCAACAATTCGTACAAGACACAACCAAAGCTCCACAAATCCGCGGCATAGCTGTATCCTTTGCCTTCCAAGACTTCCGGCGCAATATAGTCGGCAGACCCACAAAAGGTCTGGCAGAGCTTGCCATCTTTGCGTGTGGTCACTTCCAGGTGGTTCTTGGCAAACCCAAAATCGGCCAAACGGATGAACCCCTGACGGTCCAACAAGATGTTTTCGGGTTTGAGATCACGATAGACGATGCCTTTTTGGTGCAGATAGTTCAAGGTCAACGCGATCGATGCTGCATAAAAGACCACGTGCTGTTGGGGAAGACGGTTGTCGGCAAACTTCTCCAGCATGAAGTACAAGTCACCACCAGCGCAATACTCCATCACAAAATTCAATGACTCCTTCGACTCAAAGCAACACAATAGCTTGGTGATAAACGGATGCTTGACTGAAGCCAACACGTCCCGTTCTCGGAAGATGCGTTGCTTTTCTTTGGCGATGGAGTCATTTTTGCAGGCCAACTGACGCTTTGGGATCATCTTAATGGCGACCATTTGCTCTGGTGCATGCTCCATGTGGCTCAACAACACGGTGCCATACGAGCCCGAACCGATCATACGCACAATCTCAAAACTGAGGGACTTGGCACCCACACCGGAGACGCTCTTGGAGGTGGTCACCGGAACATTGGAACTGCTACTGGCATGGGGTTTTGACGAAGACAAGTCACTGCTGTTATCTCTTGGCTGATCCTGTTGTTGTGGCTGCTGTGTTTCCAGTTGCAATTTCTCCACGCAGCTCGTGAATGAGCCCAAAGAAGAAGGTGAAGATGAAGAAGAAGAAGAAGATGATGATGATGATGATGACGTTGTCTTTCTGCGGGGTTCAAAGGCCATTTGCTGAAACGAACTGGCCAGGAAATGGCCAAAAACCAGACTCTTCACATTTTTCCAACGCCCATACGGCATGGAACAGGATGAATTCGAAGTCTCGCTGTCGCCACCAAAGAGCACATGGGACAGCGGCAACACCACTTCCGACAGGGCCGGCATTTCTGGTTATTGTTGGATTCTTGGCTTGAAGGCTAGAACTCTCTTTCGTCACTGGACCGACCTGGCAAACTACTTCCAGCGGCTCCAACAAAAAAGACAAGCCACCGACACAAACCCGGCAAAAGCAAAACCGGCGCAGGGCTAATCACCAGACACAATCATGCACCCAGTCAGTCAGTCGGGCTGTCGATTCAGTTCCTCCAAAGTGGCTTTAAAAAGCCAACGCTGCTCTTGCTGGTGGTTCGTGTCGAGACACCACCCGCCAAAGATTGAGCAGCCCAAGAGACAAGCAAAAAAGCTGACTCGCGGGCCGCTGACTGTCTGTGCGGTGGTGTTACTTCTCCAATCCCACCAGCAACCTGCGATGTGGGAAATAGACAGCCACTCACCGTCTTTGTCACTTGCTCCAAATAGCAACGAAAAGAACTGGGAACGGGGCAGTCGCACAAATATGCAATTTGTCTCCAAGTGCCGAGTGGTTGACTCACGCAAACAGAGTGATTCGCAATGACGCACAGCTGGCCACAAAGAAACACGCGTCGACGTCGTGGCCACCAACCGAAACGCGTCGACTTTGTTCTGATTCCTGGGGGGGGGGGCTTGGAAGCCTGCCTGCTTTGGGTTGGAGCGCGGAGAATGGATGCCGGCGGCGGTGGCGGTGGCAAATGGAAACAAAAGCCAACAGATCCCCAAGGGGAATCTTTTCCTGTGTGGGTCCCCTTCCTTTCTCCGACACAACACGCAGCCACCTGACAAGATGAAAACTGAGAGTTGGGAACTGAGATGGCGATTGTGTCGGGGTCGTTGCCCAAAGAGAGTGCCAAAGGTGGGAGTTGGGCGCTCCAGTGATGATGTGCACCACACCAGAGCTGGCCAGTCAATACAAAACCCAAGAGTGCGCTGACCAGTGCCAGTTTTGTGCCTCAGTGAATCTGGGCAGGCAATCATGACGCATCACCAGCACAAAGTAGGTAGCACCTTTGTACCGTAGAGGAAAAAACACCGATTCTGTTCTGCTATTCTCCTCTTCTTTGGCCTGTGAGTCTGGGTATGCGTCACGTTCTTTTTCTGGTGAAGAACACGTTCCAGGGGTAGGGGAGTGGCAAAAATCAGTAAGATGAGGCATTGGAATTCGCTTGTGGTCGTGGCAATGGGAGCCTGGTGGTCTGAGGATGCAATTGGCCAAAAACTCGTCTCACCACATCTCTCCAAGCATTCGGATTGGTCAAAATTCGTTTCTGAGGAAACGGTTAACATACGAATTGGGCCTTTTTGGTGTGTACAGTATCTACTGATACAGTAAACAAGCAACAACTGCCTGTAATAAAACTCACCCTCAATTTGCAACTGCTATCCAGCTCTGTGTGCTGTGTGAGCCGTTCTGGATGCAGTTGGAAAAGCTCGATGGGCTCATTCTATCGTTTGGCTGCGCGGGACCGAAAGATCTGGAATCCATGGAATCCATGGAATCCATGGAATCAGGTTAGATGCATCCCACGATCCATGGTTCGCCATTGACGACGCCATCCGCCTTTCCTTTCTCTACGTAGCCAGCCAGCCAACTCGTTGCTGGGTGGTTGGATGCGTGCCAACCTTTCGAGAGTTCTGTTCCATTCTGGCACATCAACATGAAGTGCATCTTCAATTGATGCAGTGGGTCAACGGAAACGCGCGCCAACTCCCAAATGCCGGTTTTGATATGGCGCTGCTCATGTCTTGTGCAGTGCCCATGGATTGTTGAATGAGTTTCATGGCTTTGATGCCTTTGGCAAATTGCAATGTTCTTTGCAGTGCTGAACGGAACTGAACTGAACGCAAACAGTTTACTTGGACCGCCAGCTGTGCCATTTTTGAAGAATCGAGGCGAGCGGAGGAATCGCGTGGCCCCGCGTCACTTTCCGCCTTCCATCCATCGTCTGTCTCCTCCCTTTAGGTCTATGTCTGAAACGCTGCAGTACTGTATGGGTCTCTACTGTAGCACTGGCCTGTCACATTGTCGGACACTGTCGGGTGCTTCTCTCAAACGGCTCAACTGAATCGATCGCGCAACATGGAACTCTCGTCGCAGAATCCTCATTTGGCTGCTTTGGTGAGTTTCTCCACTGAAATGTGATGAAAGTGCGTCACCAAGGACACGACACTCTCGCGCCAACCACTTAGAGCAGTAGCTGCAGTTGGGCCAAATCCTTTGTGTGTGTATTGCAATCTTCCCGCTAAATAAATGCCAAATTGAGCTGATCATCAAACGGTTTCAACAACGGGGCGAGCAGATTCTTTTCGTGAGGAGGCAATGACTCTCGGATTTTTGCCAGTTCGTCGTACTTAAGCCCCATTTTCTCCACAATGCGATTGAGCTTGTGCTTGGCATCGGGATCGCCACGGGACGCTTTGGCCTTGAACGCCAAAAAGTGGCGCAACAGCTCTGAAACGTCGTGGAATTGGTTGTAAATCTGCTTCTTGAACTCGTTCGGGATCAATTCCGCAGCTGCTTGGGCATTGGAATTGGTCGTCATGAAACTCGACGATGTCAAGTCGTGGGAGCCTGGTCCGTTTTCACAGCAAGAGAGAATCTCCGACAGCGCGTTCATGGCGTTCGGCGCATCTGGAAACGCGAGCTCTAGACGCAACTGGGAGCTACATGCCGCTGCGAAAAGCTGTTGCGCAGCCAAACCATTCACTTGCTCGCCCGCACTGCTGCCATTTGCTTGTGTTCCATTAGAACCATCCGAATGGTCAAAGTACCGGGACTCATCTTCCAGAGTCAACGGATTGAACGGTTGACGTTCTTTGGGGGCCAGATCGTCGATTTTCGTGGCATCTTCCAGGGTATCTCGGAAGCTGGCCTTAGTGTCGTGCAGCGACTTTGTGATTTTCCCGGCATGGACGGGATCCAACACGTACGCACTGTGTCGATTGAATTTGGATATTGTGATATCGGTTGTGTCTTTTCGCGCAGCCGAGGAGCTCTTGGAATTGGCCTTGGTCGAAGAACCCCTCTTGTCTTCGGCAAAAAGAGCAGGCGAGCACTGGTCCTCCGCCGTCGCTGTGAGATCCACCAGCGGATCCACAATGCCTCGTGGATCAATTCGGGTCTTGGCTTGTTCTTCCTGCTCTTTTTCTTCAAAACGGGTAAACATATCCTCATGGCCAGCCTTGCGATCGCGATGAAAGTACTTGGACTTGAAAAACGCTCCCCAGAACTCAGTTTCGGTCATCTTGTCTGGCACTTGTGCCTTGTATGCAAGGTGCACCGCCGGGTACTGGATGAAAATCTGGTGGATCACTTCGGCATTCAGATTGTACTTGATGACATGTCCACCGGCAGTGGACCCGTTGTCGGCCGTCAAATCGGTCAGAATGGCTGAAGTCTTGCCAGTTTTCTGGCGCTTGGAGGCCTCGTTGGCGATCAAATGGCGTCGCGTAGCCCAAAAGTCTTCTTCCGAGATGAGTCCCTGGTTGACCATTTCGATGTGTTGGCGTTTGAGAATGGGATTGCTGGCCAACAGCGCGGCGCGCTGTTTGATCTCGGTCGCATTGCAGAGCGCAGTGCGGTCCACGGTTTGGTGTCGGGTGGACCCTGTGGCGGCGATGCGCCCCGAGATGAACTCTTTGGCTTTATTTCGGATCTCAAAGGCCTTTTCCAAAGAATCTGCAACAAATTCCATCACCAGCGTCGAGTTGTTGGCCATCCGCAGCCGGATCATGGCTTTGGGGCTCGACATGGACGACACTTGCTGGTCTTGCACAGTGTGCCATGGCACCATGATCGAAGAAGAAGTTGACGCGGACAAGGAAGATCCAGCGCCATTTGTGCCTTCAGATGGTGTCCAGCGAAGTGTCTCCGCCGTGAATTCCGCTCTGCCGTCGCGCTTCTTCACACGGACCTGCGCTTCCATTTCGTTCTTTCTTGTAGTTCCCCTCTAGCTTTGGGGCGGGATTGTTCCTAAAATTGAAGAGCATATAAAACAAGGGACAAGTGGCAACCCCACCACCTTGACAGGAATGATGCTGCGGCGGCAACTTGCATTCACAATGTGGAGCCTTTGGCTGATGCCTTGGTGGCTTTGTGGCATGCCATTGAGCCACGGAGAAGAGCAAGAGACGTACCATCGTCACACCAACAACTGGGCGCTACTGGTAGGCCTTGCGAATGGCTCATTATGGCTGGTTTTGCTGGATCTCTTGGAGCTGATTGGCAAGGAACAACCGCTGGATAATAATGAATCATATCTTGGCCCAAATGCACCAGGTGGATACGTCGCGATTTTGGTACAATTATCGCCATATCGCCAACGTGTTGTCGTTGTACCATTCCGTCAAACGACTTGGCATCCCGGACAGTCAGGTGGGGCCTTCTTGTCTTGTCAAGCTCTTCATCTGGCTGGGGTCGCAAGGATACTCACTGGATACTGCATGTGGACAGATCATCCTGATGCTAGCCGACCAAATGCCCTGCAATGCTCGCAATTGCTATCCAGGTCAAGTCTTCAACAGTCGATCGCAGAAAATTAATCTGTACGTGTTGGTCTCTTTGGGATGGTTGTCTTTTCGAGTTGAGGGATCATCACATGATGATGCTGATGACACCGTGAATTTGGCTTCTCATAGCTATGGAAAGAACGTTGAAGTGGATTATCGAGGAGCAGAAGTCACGGTGGCCAACTTTATCACGGTCCTCACAGGTTTGTAACTAGGCTGAATGCTTGCACCCAGCCACCGAGTGCATCCAGCGATTAAGCGACTGACTGTTCCGAATGCCATGGAATAAACCCAATTTCGGCCGACAGGACGCCACATGCCAGGAACGCCAGAGTCCAAGAAATTGAATACCGATGCCAATAGCAATCTCTTTGTGAGTCTTCTGGCACGGACCAACCACAAGTGGTAGAGAGAGGGAGTCACGTTTTGATCTGCGTTGGAAGAGCAGATCTTCATGGCTGGCCACGGAGGTGACGGGTTCATCAAGTTTCAAGACTCGGAAGAGCTGTCAAGTCAAGACATTGCAGATGTTGTCCAGGAAATGCACGTGAAAAAGCGGTGAGTCCAAACGCGCACAGCTGACCCGTGGTTCGTGGGGTCAAGAGGTTTGACGAATGATGGCGGATGACGTTGGTGAATTCATCAGGTACAATGAGATTTTCTTCATGGTAGACACTTGCCAAGCTGGCTCACTGGCGAATGCTCTAAAGTCGCCAAAAGTGGTCACAATCGGAAGTTCGAAGACCGGTGAAAACTCGTATGCGCATCATTCCGATCAAGAGGTGCTACGACTGTGTTCTTGTCCTCGTGATGTGGCTGGTTTTCCTCATCTTACACACTGTCTGCCGTGAAATGGATGCGATAGATTGGATTGGCAGTGATCGATCGCTTCACGTTTTCCACTTTGGACTACTTGCAGCAGCTCAAAGTAGGCGATTCGATCCGCAACGCGAGCCTGCGAGACTTGTTCGACTTTTACGACCCGCGCATGCTCTATTCGACACCGGATTATCGCACGGACATGCTGGGACGTGATCTGGAGACCGTCCCTATCACAGATTTCCTGGGATCGGTGCTGGATGTTCACTTGCAAAGTGATCAAGACCAATATCCATTGGAAAGTGGAGAAGGCAGCGATGATGAGGCTCACCGCGATGCTGCGTGGGAAGCATTGACAAACCTCAGCATGGAAGAAGAATCCGTTCGTGAACTACCCAAGGACTCGGCCACTGAACCAAGAACGCGACCCATGCGCTTTTCCAGAGAGTTTCGGATCGTGTTTGGATGCTTTATTGTGAGCTTCTTGTTTGCCATTCAAACCCATGTCTGATGACTGATGCGATCAAAGAAACCGACGGGATGCAATGCAGCTCGTTAAAGGATCATGATGAATGCACGTGTGTTGGGGCTTCTGCACCGTGGTTACAACTGTTTGATGGGTCTATTTTGGAAGTGATCAACCCATTTGTTCGGTTGGATCATTCGTTTCCAATCTCTTGTGCTGATGCGTAGAAGCTTTTGCCGCTTATGCTGATCATGGCGGAACTAGTCGATGAGTGGGAACAGATGTGGACTTCAAGAGTGTTGGACCACTATGTGAGTTGAACTGCGTTGACCATGGTCAGCACTTGCACCTGACAACGATTTTGGCATCCATGACCTTCACTCCCTAAGCGAGCATGTCAACACGAAAAGCACCAAATCCAATTCCATTTAGAGTCTCAGCCGGTGAGCTTAAGTCTTTCTCCAGTGAATAGGATCTGTCCAGTCATTCCACTCACTTTGCTTTGAATACAAGACGACGTTGCGACCTTCTCCAGTGCTGACTCGATTGATCCAAAACGAACAACGTCTTCGGTTCAGTGACAATGCGGCTGAGAAGAAGAAGAACTCAGGGCATCTCGAACGCAAGGCAAAGCGAAGTGACAGATGGAGCATTGATACAGATAGACCTCACTTACGTGACTGACTCTTTTGTCCTAGCTCGAAGCCGAATTGCGACAACACTATCAACTGGAAAACGCACAACGCTGTGCTGCGTGGAAGAATTGGCATCTGCAAACGCAACAGAACTACCGGTTGCTGCAGCTTCAACTGGAACAAGACAGCGTTGCAATGCTTCGCAGGTTGATGCAGCAACAGCAGTCACAGCAGACCTCAAGTGCTCTGCACGAACTTGAAAAGCAGTTCCGCGACTTGACGGTGACGAACCCGGACAATTCCAATGAGGAAGCACAGGAAGCACCCGATGCCCTGCAACATGATCAGGAACAGTTGCGGCTGGCCCAGCAAAGAGAGTGGATCCAGCAGGAACGCTTCAATCTTCAGGAAGCCTTCACCAATCAGGCTCGAAAGCTGCAAATCGAGAGCAACCAGACCCTTCATGAGCTGGAACAGACGCTAAACTTGTTGACTACTCCTCAACCATTTCCGGGTCGACGAGACGACGCAATCAAGCAGCAAACTTCAGAAGACATGCCGTCGTATCGAACCAAAGCAAAACGCAACTTGTTCTTCGATCCCGCGCTGGAAACCGAAAGATTTCGCCAGAGTCTTCTTGTTCGCACTCCAGTGGCTCCATCGTGTGCCGCGCCCTCGGCTCTTCATGTATCACGAGTCGGTCCCAAGCCCCGGAGAAAAGCCAATCCGAGACGCCACCAGAGGCTCCAGCACCCAGATGCAAGTGACGACGTGGACAATACCACGCGCCATCTCGAATTTATCGGCCAGCAGTTTGCGCTTCACAAGCAGCAACTCGAAGCCGATCAGAACGAGATTCTGCATTTTTTGGGTCGCCAATGCGCGCAATTGTTTACGCAACTGGATTGCCACGAGACGTGGTCGAAACTTTTGTTTTGTCTAGACCAGCAGGCACTACAAGACACTTCTCGAGTGATGAAGCGGATCTCGTTGGTTGCGTAAGTGCAAAGACCGCGGGATGCACATGCAAACAAGCACCATGCGGCCATTCTGAATTTGCTCCTTGCGATTGCGACAGGAACAAACTTCGTCAAGAGCTGGGATTGCACCAGTAGAACCTGCCAGCAACAATAAACAACAAGCTTCTTGAACTGCCTCATGATCGAGCAGCAACAACGAGTGACATGATGAAGACTCCTAGCACTCACAAAGCGTCGACCGAGTTGGTAGATTTGAGCAACACAAGGCATCTGGGACCATGCCATCGTTTTTTGGATGCTGTAACGATGAAGTGTGGACCACATCATCTAGTTTCCTTGACAATGGATGCAGTGAAGCGGGCAACCACGCCGTCGCAAGTGGCCGACTCTTGCGCGCTGGTTCCGTTCTCTTTTGCCAAGTGAGTTGTATACTTTGGAACCGTCAACTGCCAAAAGCCCTTGTGGTGGGTCTCATGGCTGCTCTGTGGACAGTCCATTCCATGATTCGCTTCGTGATGCACAACGCATGCTGCCACTCGCTGGAAGACAAGTGGTGATCCAACAACAATGGAAAGACGATGGCAGAGGAGGAACGGCATTGGGATTTGGTAAGAAAGAAGGTGCTTGTGTGGTTGTGGACTGCACCATCGGCGCGCAAGGAGATGACATGCACCGCTCTGATGTGACAATAGGAGCTTCGGTCTACGATGCTGCCATTTTACTGTCTTTGTACCTTGAAGGATACGTGATGCTCCTACGGTTCTGGGTTATGCTTTTGATTGGATTTACTTACTTGTTGTTTGGTTGGATGTTTGGTTGACGTTGTGGCAACAACACATTCCCAGAGATTGTGCATGGCAAGCGTGTGCTAGAACTGGGCTGTGGTCCTGGTCTCGTTGGCATTGTGGCAGCTTTGTTGAGTGAGTTGATTTGTCTAGTTCTTTTCATCTCGGATTGCAACACCATGACCAAAACAGTTCATGGTTTGGATGATCACTGCAGAAGCCCAGCACGTGCTTCTGACCGATGGGGATGCTGGGTCGGTTGCGCTAACCAGGCAAAACATTGAATTGAACGGACTGAACTCGGATGGGAATGCATCAGCACTGGAGTATCGTTGGTTGGTCATAGAATACCTTTTGGGATGTCATGACTAATTCAGTGGATGCTCAAGTCTGCTCTTGATCAGGGGCGATTCCACAAATGCTGCCGTTCATGATCAGGCGCCGTTTGACGTGATTCTTGGCGCCGACATTGTCGCGTGTCCGTACGCTGAGGCATTCGACGCTCTTATTCAAAGTCTCGTGCAATTAGCAGGACCTTCGACTGTGGTGGTTCTTGCGTACAAACTGCGTCAAGGTCAAGAGCAAAAGTTCTTCAAGAGATTGGCCAAATGGTTTGAAGTGGAACAAGTGCCCAATCACCAGCTTCACGAGGATTTCAAGTCCAGTGGCATCCAGTTGTTCACTGCACACAAGCAGAAACCCACCGAGACACCCAGCTAGCCATAAATACACAGATAATCCTAGTTGTCCCCTCGTCCCATATGTTTAGATCCGTTGAGAAAAAAGTGACACGAGTGGGATTCGAACCCACGCCCGAAGACTGGTGCCTAAAACCAGCGCCTTAGACCACTCGGCCATCGTGTCGTACGAAAAGTAGAGTTCCAAAAATCTATACAAGCAAAATGGGCCGTGTCCCGTCCAAGGCAGAAAGGCAATTATCAGACATGTGCAGAATGGCAACAACATGAGGTGCAAGTGAATGAATGATAAAATACTTGGCATTTGTATGGGAATACTCCACTTGTGGTTGGAAACGCCTATGAGTATCGCACGTAATTGATACCCTGACAAGTCACAAACTGGTTGACCGTGGAGACATCAAAGGACGCGGCCGGATCGATTCTCGACACTTGTTGCCATTGTTTGAGTGATCGTCTCGCGCCAACGCCGTATTTGTCGCTTTCGCGCACCAATAGCTCTTCTTCGTCTTTTTGAGGGGAGAAAGACACCGTGACACCCAGAAGCTTGCGAATGCGACGCCGCGCGAGTTTGTGGGCCTTAGAATTCTCTTGTAACTGCGCTCTCGGCACATACCATTGGAACAACACGTCACTGATCGGCGCATAAAAATCGTACCCTTTGGTCCAAAACCGTGTCGCACGCAAGTACTCGACGCCACCGGGTGGTGCAAACTCGAGAAATGGATCGGAAGGCACGTCGAGCAACGCTTTCAAAGGACCGAAATGGAAGCTCTCCGAAAAACCGGCCTGAATGTTAGGAAACAAAGGTCTTCCGCGGATGTTTTCTGGTGCGTTAAACTCCACCACGGGGTCTTCTTCTTCCTTCGAATCGATTCGCGCCGAACACAGCAACAGCGACGTGTTGGTCATTGAAGGTGTGAAGTCTTGCATGAGCTGGACCGGTCGGGGTTGGGTGGTCAGAATGGCGCGGGTGTTGCCCGTGAGTTGCCATTGCTGCAACAGTTTTTCGTCCCAGTTGCGCGTCAACACCATTCGGGAATCCATCGACACGTAAAAGCTCTCTTTGATCAAGGAAGCCGCTGGCTGGGGCTGCGAGAGTTGCTGCTGTTGCTTTGGGATCATTTTTTCCACCAGATGTTTGGCGCTGCTGAGTCCTTTGGCGCCGCTAATGTCGCGCACTTCAAAGCGCAACTGTTTGTGTTGTTTCAGTTCATTGCAGATCTCGGCATGCTCTTCACAGAGCGTGTGCACACAAGTGAGTTCACGGCCCACTTGGATTTCTTCAAATACGTTGAACACCACTCGCGATGCGACCGAGGCGTTCTGGTAGGCCGAGACAATGGTTTCGGCGCAGAATTTCGAGTCGCGAAAGTTGGTCAGCAACACGTAAATGCGCGCGTGTTCTTTGCGCGGCATCCACTGCAGCACTTCATTCACGCTCTCGTAGTCTTGCGGCAGGTCGTTCGAGTCGGTCTCTGGTGGTGGTGGTGGTTGAGTCGTAGTGCTCGCTTGTTCATTGACACGACGCTTCGGTTGATCCGACCCCACTTCAACTGCAGCCATCGACTCGGACGGCGCCGTGGTGGCGCCGATCGTCTCGTCATCGCCTTTGAGACGCTGCAGCTGTGGCATCACTCGCTGGCGTCCCAACACCAGCGAATTATGGTTGACCAGATCCATTTCCATCATCAGCATGCACGCAAATAGCGCCATTGCGCCGAGAAACGCCACCACAATGCGACGTCGCAGTCCGTCGGAAGAAGAAGAAGAAGAAGAAGAAGAAAACGCCATGGAGAAGAGTCACAGCACGACCGCTCTGATAATGATGCTGATGGATCTGATTCTCTCTCGCTCTGCGCTTCTTTGAATCGACACCAAAGAGATTCTGAATGTCCGTCTTTGCTTTGGATGCAGGAAGTGTACTAAATAATAAGTGGAATTGCGATTGAAGCACGGTGATTGGCTAAAAACGTGTCGGGCAGTCAGACACCCGCCGCATTGTGATCTAGCACCAGCATCATGCAAGCACCATGATTGGTTAAAACTCGAACCAATGAGACATCCGAGGAACGTGTTGGGAACTTTCGAGGTTTCATGACAGTTTCAAAAGGCGCTCCGTAACTGGCATTCTGTTCCAAAACACGATCTCATTGGCCAGCCCCAGCTTCCAAGATTCGAAAAGCAAGTCCCAGCCGGTTCATTGGAGTTGGGGAAGTGGGATGGTCATCGCTTTTAGTAGCCCGTCCTGTGAAAAGTCACCACTCTGATCCAAAGCCATCATCGTCCACCATGAGAAGATGCACCGCTTGGTGAGTGCCGCTGAGAAGCGGCGTTTCTTCCAGCAAATGGATGGTTTGCAGGCCGCAGACTCGGCGCCAGGTCCGTCTGTAACTTGTACAAGTGCTGTTTCTGCCAGTTCCGTCGCGAAGCGCAGCCTCAAACATCAGGAATCGGCTCAGATATCCCTCGAGATGGTGGCAACCCGCCAACCCGCCAGCCACCAGAATGCCAGTGCAACCACGACGCCAACAAAGCGTCAACTGCCACAACTTGGTGCAAAGCCACGTGGGAAAACAGCGGGAGATCCGCGGGAGCCCAAGAAATCCCGCGTTTCGAGCGGTTTGCAGTCGCCGACAAGCACGACAGGACCGTTGATTGGAAAATCGGTTTCGGTGGTGCCAGTCGGCATGGATGTGACGCCTAAACGTGTGGCCATCTGGCAGGAAATGGTCGGCAAACTCGGTGGCCAATGCGTTGCAATCGAAAAAGCAGTTGACTTCGGAGGAAAAGACGTTGCAAAGGTGGATTTTCTGGTGGTCAGCGAGCAATTGAGCGACGTCGGCAAGGTGTTGGACACTCACAAACTGCAGCAGTTGCCCTCGCAAGTGAAATGGATGAAACCTGAGTGGCTGGTGCAAATGATGAAAACCCAGCAGCTTCCAAGGGGACAGCAGGAAGCGCTTTGGAGATGGAACCCCACCGAAGCAGCAGCAAAAGCGGTTCCACAGGAAAAAACGCCGCTCCCAAATGCCCAGATGTCCCGTGAGCAACCGAAACCACGCGCCTGGTCCAAGCAAACCAAAAGTCAACAACCTGCCGAAAGTGACAGCGAAGAAAGCAGTGGCGCGCGGTATATCGTGCCTGAAAGCGAAGAGGAGGAAGATGCGAAGGGCGACGACAAAACCACCAGGCGGGTCGCAAAGCAGGCTCAACTCGTGGAAGAGGATCGACAGCTGCAAGAACGAAAAGCCAAATTGGTCAAAGAACGACTTGCAGTTTTCTACCAGAACAATCCGGGCTTTAAAGGAATTCACAGCGCGGAAGATACCCACAAGTATACAGCCAAAAGCGAGACTTTTGCATGCCAAAAAACATCGAGTGAGCCCCCAGCGTTGTCTCGCGTTTTGTCTTTTGGGGGCTCACTTGTGTGTGTTGCTTATCCTGATAGTGCTTTTGCAGAACTTGAACAATCATCTGACGGATCCCCTGGAAGAGCTGATGGAGTATCTGCATGTGGAACGAGATGTGTGGCGAGAGTACAGCTACAAGGTGCGCTGTGACTGCAGCAGGTTGTCGATCAACCTTGAGATCTTCGCAGTGATGATGTAGTTGGTGAATGCCCATTTTGCAGAAAGTCATTGCGAGTCTCAAGACGATGAGGACTCGAATCACGACCGCTCGCGACCTGAAAGGACTCTGGTGGGCAACAGGACGCATGAAACAAAAAGTCATAGAGCTGTTGGAATCGGGTCGAATGGACAAACTCGAAGCCAAGAAAAGTAGCCCGCGTTTGCAGACGTTGGTCCAGTTCTCACGAATATGGGGAGTCGGTCCAGCGACTGCTTCGAAACTGTACAAGTAAGCAGGGCCATTCCGCATTCTTCCTGTGGTGGTGGGAAGAGTTTCTTCTCAACATCAAATCTCTGTAGTCAAGGTTTCAAAAGCCTGGAGGACTTGCGTCAGCGAGGAGACGAGGTGCTGTCATACCAACAGAAGATTGGACTCAAGCACTACCAAGACTTTCTCACCAAGATTCCGAGGTACGTCGCGATCAAGTGATACATCCAATATGACGGGATTGAAGAGATTGGCTTGGGTTCGCTTGGCGGACAGATCTGAAGCAGCCGAAATCGAGAAAACAGTGGTGAATCTGGTCCACGAATTAGTACCTGCGGCGATTGCCAGTGCCTGTGGGTCCTATCGACGCGGCAAAATGGCGACTGGAGATGTTGATGTACTTATCACAGACCCTGACGAAGATGAATGCGAAGTATTACCAGGTGAGAGTCCGTTCAATGCTCGTGGTGTGCTCTACGTGCACCCTTCAGTCGAAGCTGACATTCCTGTCTCGATCCTCGACCAGAATTGATCCAGCGTTTGCACGAAAAAGGATTTCTCACTGGTGTGGTGCCATTCTCCTGATCCTTTCGTGTGTTTCTTGAAGACTCACTTGCTCGACGTGTGGACAGATGACCTGGTCCAGCAGTCAGAATACCGCGTTGGCCATTCCCACACTTACATGGGCGTGTGTAGATTGCATCCCGATCTGCCGTTTCGTCGCATTGATATCAAAGTGTATCCTCGTCGATTGTTTGGTTTTGCACTGCTCTATTTCACGGGAAGCGATCATTTCAATCGAAGCATGCGGTTGTATGCCAGAAAACACGGCTGGAGCCTGTCAGACCATTCGTTGATCAAAGTGATTCGTCAACGCGATGGCTCGAAAATCGAAGTCGGTGAAAGCGTGGTCTGCATGTCCGAAGTCGATGTGTTTATCGCGCTGGGACTCGAGTACAAGGTGAAATGGCACGATGCTTTGCTCCGTAGAACCACGAGTAACCATTGTCGTCGACCTCCTCACTTTGGTGGTTTGGATGCACCAACAGGATCCGTTGGAACGTAACTGTTTCGATATTCGCTTTCTTGATGAAGATGAAGCCTTGGCAAAGCGCACGGGCGATCCAGCAGCCACCAGTTTGCCAGGTGCGACACAGGCCTCGTAAAACCAAGAACAGCTGCAAGCATAGGTGGCATGGATGGTAGTCCTCGTTTGTTTTTGTTTTTGTGGAGTTGCTGTTTGGTGAGTCGGAGTCTATCCATTTTGAAGCATTCGATCGCCAAAAGGATTTGCATGTGCCCATTCCACGCTCGTCCGAATCAAACCAGTCCAACCTCGAGGTATCAATGTCACAAAGAGACTGAAGAGATCGCCGTGGGCCATCTACTCGACCAAAACCGGCAAATCCAACACCGAGCGCCAACCAGCACCAATGAACTCGACAATGCTTGGATGGCTAAACAACGTGTGGAGTCGAATCTCGTCAAGGAATCTCACAACGGAGCGATGGTCCGAGGATCGTGAGGGGAGCAACTGCTTTGGAATCACGAGCTGATTAAGAAAGCTTGCGAGATAGATTATGCCTCCTCGTGCGATTTGTTGATTTAGAGTCACTTTGTCACTCGCGACCGCAAATGAACGGCGTTTGTCGTCCTTGTAGATCTCGTACAGCAACAACTTGTTCTGTACTTGCATACCGAGTTGGATGGCGCCTTTAGTACCGACGGATCGTTGTCGCTGGGACCATTGTGACTTTCTAAAGCACCCGACTTTCGCCACGGCGACTCTCGACTAACTCTGACGCTGTCGTGTGTCTTCCTCTCTCTCCCTCTCGACTGACTGTCTGAGTTGGGACTTGACATGGCTTCAGTTCGAGTGGCTCTCAAGGTCGCGCGACCCGTCTCTGGCGTTGCCCGTCAAGTTCAGATCGCAACAGCTCAACGACCGACTCGACACGTCTCTTCGAGTACAGTACTCCAGAGCTCAACCTTGCGGAGACTGGCGACTTGGCGTGCTTGACGATCAAGCACGTCAGGCATGTCAACCGCGCCTTAGTAGTCGATGATCCTTTCATCACCAAGCAACAACAGAGTTCCACCACCAAACATGGTGGCTTTGGATGGCGAACTCATTGGTGCGACGGTCCTTCTAGTGACGTGACGAAGAGTTTACTAGATTTCAACTGCTTTGATCCAAAGCTAACACGTAGCTGCCATCGTTGGGGTGTAGACGCTTCTTTGCTTATGGTTGTTTAATGGTACGTCAACTGCGTGTCGGCAAAAACGAAATCTATTGGTACGTCGTTGAACAGAGAATTGTCATCATTTTGCTCTTGCAAGGCTGCCCAGTTGAGTAATTCAGTTGGTTCACTCAGGATCTCGAACTGTCGCCTCCATCTGATCCACTTGCAGATGAAGTTCGCGGTCGACAAGCACCCAACTTGCGCAACGTGTAATGGATTTCAAAAGCCATTGGTCGTTCGTCGGGGATGTGACTCAAGCACGACAACGCCAGGTCTCTAATGCCTTCGGGACAACTCGATGAGAGCTTGGGAGAAATGGCACCGGAACAAACCAGCACGGCGACACGAGTCGATGTGAGCGCCTTCGAGTCACCTGCTCCCAGTTGCTCTACCACCTCTTTTCCGTACGGATGCTGACAAGTGTCCAACTCGGACAGTATCACACCAAACGAATAAATATCGGCTTTCTCGTTGTAGCGAACACCTTTCAACACCTCTGGTGCTGTCCATGCCACGGTGCCGACTTCCGACGTCATGGTCAACGTCTCGTCGTGGACGTCTACTGCTTTTTGACAACTCTCTCCGAAATCGCTGAGCTTGGCCTGCCATTTCTCATTGAACAGCACGTTGCGACTCTTCAAGTCGCGATGCACAATGGGATTCTGGAACGAATGCAAGTATACCAGAGCCTCCGCGATGTCTAACGCGATGCGAGACTTGCAGGTGCTCACTTCGGATTTCGAGTCGAACCAACCAAACATCTGCTCCGAGGAATCACTGTCGCGATGACTCTTCAAGACACTGTAGAGATCGCCATTGGTCATATACTCGAGCAAAAACGACAACTCCAGCACGGAACTCCAACAAGCACCAATGAACTCGACAATATTCGGGTGACTCAGCATGGTGTTCAGTCGAATCTCGTTAACAAACCTCGTGACGGCGCGAGAATCTGCAGCTCGGGAAGGGAGAATCTGCTTCTGCGCGACATAGTGTCCGCGAAAGCTTGCAAGATAAATGATCCCATAGCCTCCTCTTGCGATCTGTTGGATGCGAGTCACTTCTTCACCCGCAACCTCAAATGGACGGAGTTTTTTGTCTTTGTGGATTTCTTGAAGCATCGCGTCATTCTGTGCTTGCAGACAATCGAGTCGCAGGGCACCACTGCCTCCACCACCCACTGTCGTTGTCGCCGTTGCCGTGGTTGCCGTTCTCGTACCAATGAGACTTGCGTTCCCAGCGTTTTGTCGTCTCCTCTTGAGTACTACAAATGCACCAACCGCGAGTCCAAGCACCAACAAACCGGCCACAATGGCGATTACAATGGTGGTCGTGTTGGACGCACTCTTTGAACTCTTTGAGAACAAGGTGTCGTTGAGGGAATCTAAATCGCCGGGTCTTAGGTTCAACATCTTGGACGCGTATTTGGCACGGAAGCTAGCATCACTGATCACACAAAACTCTTTGTCGTCAAACAACGTGATTTTCTTGGCATTTGGGTCGGAACAAGTGGAAGTCGTGTGCTGGTTGGCTGTGTACGACTGGCTGCTCAGATTCTTGAAGACCAGAATATCCGACTCTCGGATCTCAAACTCCTTGATCGGGTTGTCGTCGAGGTTGCTGTAATGCAAGCAGACCACACCAGTTAGATCTGATGTTCTGTACAAACACAGCGATAGCTTCAGCCTACAGGGATTCCAACTTTTGTGTGAAGCGATTTCCTCGCACGTATTGGATCTGATTCTGGTCGAAGGCGAGGCGGGTGGTCAAGTTTGGGAAGAAGTAATTCTCTAGAGCTTCGAGTTTGTTGCCTCGCATGAAACTGATGGCGGATTAGACAAAGAAATAGTTACATTCATCAACGAGCCACGACTTGGGGGGTGGAGGCTACAAGTCTCGCAGTGGCAGTCCACTTACAAATACTCGATGGAGGTTGGGAGCAAAAGGGTCTCCATTGTCTGCAAGAAGTTGTAGCTGAGGTTGCTGCGTTGATGTGATCATCAAGCCATCACAACCACAAAACATGCAGTTGATGAGACCGCGACATCCGTGGAGCAACCCAAGCATCAACAAGCAGGCAGCGTAGCGTATACATGCTTACAGTGTTTTGGTGCTCAACGGAAAACGAATGGCATCCATGGTCGTAAGGTTGTTGTGACTGAGATTCAGACGCCCCATGCGCATATTTGACCACGAAGGATCAGACGCTTGGATATGGTTGCCGGTCAAATCCACTTCGTAGAGCTGCGACGGTAATTTGAATTGCTCGATGCTCGAGAGGTTGTTGAAGGAGAGATCACTGGGCCACAAAGAACACAACCACCACCACCACCACAACATGTCAATCCATCGATCGCCGTCTCGAGCGTGAACAAATCGCCAAACGGAGACTCACAGTCGATACACGATGCGATCATCCGAGAAATCCGCTTGTTTGACCGAATTCTTGGCGAGATTGCTGCAAAATGGAAAGGCGTCACAGCAACAGCAACAGCAACAGCAACAAGGGATGAGTCCGTAGCCCACCACCACCGACAGAGCGCAAGGGGGGTTGACAAGAAGGAGACACGCACAGATTGACGACTCGGGGTGGTTTGTCCAGGACCACCAGGCCTCGTTCACTGAGGTCGAGTGTGGAGCGGGAGCTGTCGTCCGCATTCTGCACTGGCACGTGGTCCCCTGAGCCATTGGCGTCGATGATCAGCATCTGGCTGGCATTGCATCGATAAAGTGTCGTCACGTTGGGGTGGGTCACCGTCGGGTCCGGGCACTCGTTTGGCTCCATTGCAAAAGAGTCTCTTCCAAGGCGCCAGCAGCCCACCACTCGACGGGGACGGGGCCGTTCGCTTGCAGTTTAGTAACACGTTCACTTCTCGCTTGCTCTCTGGTTCTCTCGTCTGCTCCACTCCCACGAGTTGAGATGCTTCCCATGGCTTCTTTTCGAATCACCCCATTTCCATTCCAAGGGGGACTGCACTGGCTCTGGCGCGCTCGACAGTGGGCTTTTGGGGCAAGGAATCAGGTGACCCCAACCAACCAACCAACCCATGACATCACGGAGATCAACCAAACCAGGCGGCCAGCTTGCGCCTTCTTTTCCATTACCAATACGACTGACAAGTAGTATAATAGTGGAGTACACTACTTACCAAGAGCAGCAGCAGCAGCAGTAGCAGCAGCAAATGCTGCCATGGACCATCCGCTTGGGCAGGCCATCTAAAGTTTTCTCGCATGTTGATCCCCTGCGTGAGCAACTGAATCCTTTGCGGTGATTGGATAAAAATTGCCGTCACTCCCCCGTGCGATTGGTCCAAATCCAGCTTCCAGTGTTAATTGTGGTGCTGGTGTTAGTAACGGATACAGCTAAACAAACCCCAAGCACCAAAGCGATGCCACCAGTTTTCTGCTGGTGTTCACCGCGATGGTCGATGGAATCCTGTTAGTTGGGCGCTTGAGATCCCATGTCGGATCTCAAGCGCCCCAGTACCCCCATGCACGACTTGAGCATCAATGTGGTCAATTTGCCCAATTTTCGGATGATTTCGAACCATTTGCTGCTTTGCCGTTGAGCTTTGCCTGCACGGTTGCGTGTCCTCGCCTTTGACTTCGCGCTACCCCCCCCTGGATTCCGATCGACATCTTTCGCCAACAGCTGAAGCATCAAGTGACGTTCTTTTGGCAGGGGAGGATCACCACCAACGAGTCTCGCTCGCATCTTGTTGCCGACACTGTTTCTATTGACTTCTGCAATAGTTGTGGTGCCAGCCATCGACCAACAAGAATTGCAACATGACGATCTTCACTCGAGCCGTTCACATGTCGGATCCGAATGATAGATTTCGTGGTCGAGTCGCACCAGACTTGCGCAACAGGTAATGAACCTCGATGGCGCTGGGACGTTCCTCCATGGTGTGGCTCAAACACGACCAAGCCAGCTCCTTGATGGCTTTTGGGCAACTGGAGGAGAATGTCGGAGCAATGTCGTTTTGACAAATCAACATGGCAATGCGCGTAGAGACGAGTGCACCAGAGTGGTTGCTGGCCAGTTGGTCCACAGCTTCGGTCCCGTACGGATGCTGACACGTATCCAACTCGGACAGAATCACACCGAATGAATAGATATCCGCCTTCTCATTAAACCGCAGTCCTTTCAACACCTCGGGAGCAGTCCACGCCACAGTGCCGACCTCGGACGTCATGGTCAACGTCTCGTCGTGATCACCAACCAGCTTCTCGCTGCTCAATCCGAAGTCGCCAATCTTGGCCCGCCACTTGCTATCGAACATCACATTGGAACTCTTCAGGTCGCGATGCACAATGGGATTCTCGAACGAATGCAAGTACACGAGAGCTTCCGCAATGTCCAAGGCAACACGAGACTTGCAAGTCGCAACACTGGCATCGACATGATACCAACCAAATGTTGGCTCCGAGCTTCTCGAGTTACGATGGCGCTTCAAGAGATTGTAGAGATCACCGTGGATCATATACTCGACAAAAAGCGACAACTCCAGCACAGAATTCCAGCATGCTCCAATGAACTCGACGATGTTTGGGTGACTCAACATGGAGTTCAGTCGAATCTCGTCAATGAACGTGGTGACGGCGCGATGATCGGCCACTCGAGAGGGAAGAATCTGCTTTTGAGCAACCAGCTGACCGCGAAAGGTTGCGACGTAAATGATGCCGAAGCCTCCTCTTGCGATCTGTTGGATGAGAGTTACTTCATCACTCGCGATTTCGAACGCAAAGAGTGTGTCGTCTTTAAGGATCTCATGCAGCATCAACTCGTTTTGTTCTTGCAGACAACTGGGTCGAAGTGCACAACTTTTGACGTTCTTGCCGCAGTCGCTTTGCTGGATGTGGCGGAAGTGGCATCGACAGCCTCCTCTTGATCGACACACACTCGTCGTTTCCGCACAAACCATGTCGTCGCACCCAGTACGAGAGCAAGTACCAGCGCACCAACAACGATGGGTACTATGAAATACATCGTGTTTGTCAAACGCTTGTTGGAGGACAACTTGGAGGACGAGCTTTCATTGATGAGGTCTGGCGTGTATCTCCCAATCTTGGCATCGTACTTGGCTTGGAAACATTCGTCGCTGATCAAACAAAACTCTCTGCCAAAGACTGTGGTTTTCGTGGCGTAGGGGTTGGAACACGTGGAAGTCGTGTGCTGGTTGGCTCTGTACGACTGGTTGAGTCTCTGGAAGAGGGGCAGATCGGACGCACGGATCTCGAATTCCTCAATTGGATTGCCGTCCAAGTTCCTATGATGTCCCGGTCCATAAGTCATGGATGATGGTCCCCGATCGATCTTTGGCAGCCAGGTCGACTTACAGAGACGTTAAGCGCTGTGAGAAGCGAACTCCTCGAACATATCGGATAGCATTCAGGTCCAGTGCCAGCTCCGAGGTCCAGTTTGGAACGATGAAGCTTTCAAAGGCTTGGAGTCTGTTGGCTCGCAACAAACTGAGGGGGGGGGAGGTCAATGACATGATGACATGGTCAGAGTTGTGGGATCCAGTTTGTTCTCAGACATTTGCCAACGTACAAACTCTCAGTGGAACTCGGGAGCACGAAATTGTCCAGGCTTTCAACGGAATTGAAGCTCAGGTTGCTGGGTATGGAGGGGATCAGCATGGCACAAACACACAGCAACACCATCGATAAGAATTCACACAAAGAGCGATCAAACCGAGACCACGCAACAACAACGTACAGGATTTTGGTACTCAGCGGCAAGCGAAAGCCACCGATCGACGTAATGTTGTTGTGACTCAAATCCAACACACAGAGTCGCATGCAAGACAGCTCGGGTTGCAACCGAGAGATCGCGTTACCCGACAGATCGAGTTTATAGAGCTGTGATGGGAATCGGAAGCTCGCGAGCGACGAGAGGTTGTTGTGGGAGAGATCGCTGTAGAGGCACGACCCCGTCAGTCCCAGATTCTTTCCGATGCTCGTGTCCAAGTCAAAACGCATTCTAACGGGCAATCGTCCAACTCACATTCGAAGAATTCTTCTGTCGTCGCTCAAATCGGCGCTCTTCACAAAACTGTTGGCAAGGCATCTGGGTTCGCAAGAGTCAGGTGTCAGCTCACCCACCAAAAAACCCACGCATCTCTCCATTTGGACAAACGCACAGATTGACAAGGTCTGGGTAGCTATCGATGGATGCGATGCCTCGCGAACTAGCATTGAGCGTTCGACGAGATTTGTCCTCTGCATGGAGCAAATCAATGATCTGAAACGAGCAATTCGCTTGGACCACGGCGGCTCTGGTGTCGTTGAGTCGGAAAAGCGTCGGCACTGGTGGCTGTGTGACGTTCACGTCTGGACACAATCGAGCCATATCTATGGTATGGTGGTCGACGCTGGGTTCGGTCCTGTGGAAACCCTCCCTGACCTGGGACTCCTTGCCTATTCGTCATTCGGGAGACCAGTGAAAGACTGAAGAGCTCCATAGATCTCGTCTTCTCCGCTCTGACGCGGGGTCCAGAAGAAGCGTACCCATCGATCGTGCCAGCGTCGCCAGGACCGGATGCAATCCACCGTGGACGGCTCCGGACCTTTTTTCTTCTCGTCTCACCGCCCTTTCTGCGGTTGATGACAAATCACCGATCCGTTTGGTCTGGTGATTCACCAGTGGCTCAGTGTGTTTTGGTGGCAGCAACCTAGTCGCTAGTTGTCCATCGCAGCTTGCACTCGTGGTCTCCATGCACTGGTGAGAGGTCCGTCAATCTCGTTTCGTCGGCATTGTGGCTCTCTCACACAACATTGGGGGTTTCGTGAGCACCGAAAGGTAGTTGCTGCAACAATCACGGACAAGCAGACGAGCAAAAGTCGAGACTCTCGCTTGTGGTGGCGGAGCGTAACTCTTTTGTATCCGCCACCCGATTCTAAATGCCGCACGGAAGTGATTTGCCATGCTCTGCTCCCTTTGGTGTTACATCAAGTGGACTCGAAACGGTCTTGTGGTCTTGCGCGGGTGCATATCCAGGTGCCATCAGACACATCAGGTGCGACCCAAGCAGGCACTGTGCAAAGCAACCACCAAAGCAAACCACACAAATAGCTGTCATGGTCGAAGCTCCTTCTTTTTCGGTTGTCCAACGCTACGGAAAACTGCGGTGTGAAACCAACGGGACTTGTTCGACCCTTTTGTAAATCAAAACACCGACGATCCCCAAGCCAGTGGATCAAGGTGTACAGCTGTTGCTCACTTTGGACCTCGCATGGTTGCTCCATCCGATCCGCTCGAAGATGAATTGCGCGGTCGACAAGCACCCAACTTACGCAACGTGAAATGGATGTCGAGAGCCATCGGTCGTTCATCGGGGTCATGACTCAAGCACGACAGCGCCAGGTCTCTGATGCCTTCGGGATAGCTCGCCAAAACTTGGGTGACATCGCGCCAGAACAAACCAACATGTCAATGCGAGTCGACGTGCAATTGTTCCTCTTCCTCTCTTCCTACTCGGACAGAATCACACCAAACGATCAAATATCGGCTTTCTCGTTGTACCGGAGACCTTTCAACACCTCTGGAGCGGTCACGGTGCCGGCCTCAGCAGTCATCGTCAATGTGTCGTCGTGCACACTAATCAACTTCTCACAACTCTCTCCGAAATCGCTGAGCTTGGCCTGCTATTTCTCATTGAACAGCACGTTGCGATTCAAGTCTCGGTGCACGATCGAAGGCTGGAACGAATGCAAGTACACCAGAGCTTCCGCGATGTCCAACGCGATGCGAGACTTGCAAGTGGCCACTTCGGATTTCGAGTCAAACCAATCGAATGGTTGCTCCTCGTTCTTGTCACTTGGGCGATGACTCTTCAAGACATTGTACAAGTCGCCATTGGTCATGTGCTCGACTATGAACGATAGATCCAGCACTAAATACCAACAAGCTCCAATGAACTCGACAATGTTGGGGTGACTCAGCATCGTGTGGAGTCGCATCTCGTTCACGAACCGCGTAACGGCGCGATGATCCCCGATTCGAGATGGCAGAATTAGCTTCTGAGCGACAAGCTGGCCTCGAAAGCGTGAGAGATAGATCATGCCGTAGCCTCCTCTCGCGATCTGTCGGATGCGGGTCACTTCTACACCCGCAACCTCATATGGACGAAGCTTCTGGTCTTGTGGATTTCTGACAGCATCACTTCATTCTGTTCTTGCAAACAATCGAGTCGAAGGGCATACTACCACCACCACCCACTGTCGTTGATGCATTAGTCGTTGTCGCGGTTCTCGTTCCAACGAAATCAGCGTTACCAGCACTTTGCCGTCTCCGCTGAAGCCTTACGAATGCATCCACCACAAGTCCAAGAACCAACACCCCGGTCACAATGGCTATCACGATTGTGATCGTGTTGGACGAACTGTTTGATGGCGAGTTGTCGTTGGCCGAATCTAAATCGCCTGGTCTGATGTTGGCAATCCTGGACGCGTACTTGGCGCGGAACCTGACATCGCTAATCACGCAAAACTCTTTGTTGCCCAACAATGTGGTTTTCTTGGCATTTGGGTCGGAACACGTGGATGTATCGTGCTTGTTGGCAGTGTACGACTGGTTGAGTTTCTTGACAATGGGCACATCGGATTCTTGGATCTCAAACTCTTCGATCGGGTTGTCGTCGAGGTTGCTGCGATAGTAAGCAGCCCCACACATCACATCAGTTCCTTTATTCCCACAGACAGATCACAGCGTCAGCTTACAGCGACGTCAGTTATGGAGAGAAGCGAACTCCCCGAACGTATTTAATGACATTCTGGGCCAGATCGAGCTGCGTGGTAACGTTTGGCAAGATATAGTTTTCAAATGCTTCAAGTAGGTTGCCGCCAATGAAACTGAAGGCGGAACAAGTGCAGGATGAGATCGATTTGTCAATCTAACAAGCCAGTAAATGTGAACTGGTCGTCCACTCCACTTACAAATACTCGGTAGAGCTTGGGAGCATCAGGATGTCCAGTTCTTTATCTGGTTGTAGCTGAAATAGGCACAAGCCAGCGACGAAGTGCATCAGATCCAAAGCTCATGGAGCACCAAAATCCGAGCCATCCGAGCACCAAACATACAGTGTTTTGATGCTCAACGGGAATCGAAAGCATTCCATTGTTGTGATGCTGTTTTGACTGAGATTCAAAACACCCAGTCGCACAGGCGCCCACACCAATGGAGATGTTTGGATTTGATTGCCGGTCAAATCGACTTCGTAGAGCTGCGCCGGAAGCTTGAATGACTCAAGCGTCGAGAGGTTGTTGAAAGAGACATCGCTATACCAAACAAGAGCAAACCCAGTCAGTCGGCCCAAGGAGATTTTCCAAGTTCACATGTCAAACTCACAGTCGATAAATGAACTGATCGAGGGCGAGATATGCGTCCGTCAAGGCATTGTGGGCCAGGTTGCTAATACATCATGGCAAGATACACACCAACACCCACATACACAAGACATGCGATGATGGCGCAAGTGGCGTTCGTGAGTTCAGAAGTGCCACGCGCATGGGTTCAAAAGACTTCGCAAACCATTCCACGCACAGATTGACGACTCTTGGAGACGTATTGAGGACTGCAATGCCTCGCCCACTGGCGTCGAGGGTGGTGCGGGAAATGTTGCACTTCCAAGTATTCATGGGAGCCATGGGCGTGCAGAACCATCGCTTTGTTGTCATCACAGGGGTAGAGGGTCATCTGCGACGGCAGGTTCAGCATCCAATCCGAGCACGTGCGATGCTTCATCTCCATTTGTACTGGAATGGTTCACGTGTTTCTTTTGCTGATAGTGCAGTGCTTTCCTTGTCTGCTGGTCGGGAGGATCCGACGCGGCTGAGTTGTTGTAGCTGTGGCTTCCTTTCGACAGGCTCCCATTGGCTCTGGAGATCCCATGTTGGTATGCAAGCCGATAGAAAAAGTCATTGTTCTTGGCTGCCACTTGCCACCGCACCAGCCACGCCATTCGCCCATGAGACGTGCAGTTACCTGGAGCAAGAGCATCGGATCCTTCACACTCACTTGCACACAACAAGCTCTGGCCAAAACCCATGGCATCTGGTGCTACGCCCATTATCCTGGATGTGTTGACCACGGAATCCGCTGCGCTGATTGGATAAAATACATGTCTAGCCGCTCCTTGATTGGTCGAAAAAGGGTTCCCTGGGCAAGTTATCCAACACCAGGTTGACAAATGTAACCTAACGGATATATCCGATCCACAAGCAAACGTTGATACAACAACAGGAGGAGGAGTAGGAGCCAAGATGGCGGTGTTTCTTGGCAACTTGGCGATGGCGAGTTATTTTCTGGCGCTTTGCTACACGTTGGCGACTGTCGCAACGTTCAATCGCTTCCGAAGCATTCGACGCTTTCTGCGTCGCCACGACCGAACCGGTTGGAGCACCACCCAGCTGCTGATTCTCAGCGTGGCGTTGGGCTCCTTGTTTCGCGCCGTTACGTTTTCCACATTGTGTCTCTTTGATTCGCTGCAACTCTCGTCGGTCAATGGCGCAGCAGCAGCCAATGGACCGGTCGGTGCCGCGATGGGTGGTCTGGGCGGGATCGGTGTCTTAGGAGGTGGAGGCTGGCTGGAAAGAGCCAATGGCGTGGCTCTGGACCCCATCATGGACCAATGGACTCCTTCGCCGCAAGTGGTCCCAGGCGGCGCCAACGCGCACCACAACACTGCTCAACAACTGGATCTCAACTTTTACAACAAAGTGGTCGCCGTGCTATTCAATTTACCGGATTATCTGCTGGTTTCCAGCTATTTGCTGTTGGTGCTGATCTTTGCCGAAGCGTTTTTGTCCTCGCGGCATCACTGGTTTTCGGCCGAGACCTTTCGCAAGCGCTGGATGATTTTCTATCTGGTGTTCAATGCGGCGCTGTACATGACCCAATTGGTGCTGTATTTCTGTCTGTTTTTGCGGGACGACAAGGGGCTGTTTGATGATGAAGACTCCCAAAAACGTTTGATCCCGGTCAGTGTTTGGCCTGAATCTGGGTTGGTGGCTTGTGGTGAACTCACAAAGAACGCACTTTCCACCGAACATGTAGATCGCGGAGACGCTGTTTGATCTGGTCGCAGCGGTGGACTTGTTCTTACCGATGATCTTGTTCTGTACGTGGTGCTACCTGACTGTGACTCTGTCCGGGTTCCCATTTCGATCATCTGCTGCTCGGCGACGTCTTCAAAAGGTGAGCAAGTGAACGAGTCCAACTAAGTGGATGCTGCTTCAACATCCTCACTGGTTGAATGGCGTCGAGACAGCTCGAGAAAGTGACGCTGATTTGGAGTGCTGGACGCATTCTCTATAGTATTTGCACATTGCTGACTTTCACCAAGGTATACACAACATAGAAGTGCGTTGGACATGTTTGCAGTAGATTGAGCGCTCAGTTGTGACTTTGTCTTGTTGCCGAAGGGATGGTTTCACGTGGAACGCGCCAACGCACCGGTAAGCCAAAGCGTTTTGGACTCATGGAGTCTCAAGTGGTGAACTGACTACGAGTTCTTTCTTCTTGAACGTCGTGTAGGCTCAATCCATGCTACTTGTGGCAGTGTTTGTTTTCTCGGAGCTGTTACCAATCTATTGGATTCTCGATTCTCGGCTGTTAGCGATGCTGTCAGTTGACGATTACCATCCACTGACCCCAACGCTAGAAGGATAGACAGCAAGCGTGTGGTGGCGGGTTCCGCACTCTCTTATGGAAATGAAATCAGTTTATCGCATCCTCACGCACCACGGCGGTATGGTTGGACGGGGTGGCGCGCGCGCGCTCGTACGCGCACCAGTGAGTCGGCTTCCAATTATATCTGTGGGAGTGGTGGCCGTGGATCCTGATGCAAGCCCATCAACGATCGCGCGCTTGACACACTGCTGAAAATAGCCAACCGTTCTCCAGTCTTCTCGTGGCCCGCACTGCGGGAACGACTTTGACCCCACCTACACCCATTTCACGAATGGAGACCACCAGTACCACCGCTGCTGCATCGATTCCCAATAGCGCAGGGTTCGCTGGGTTCAAAGCACTACGACACCATGTCAAGAACTCCAAAGTGGACACTGCCAATGCACTTGGTGGCAATCAGAGTGAAGTGAGTGGCTTTTTGTTGATGCTCATGTGCTCCGAAGCCAATGGAATTCATCAGACTGACACATTGTGCTGATGAATCCGTAGCGGGGAGGGTTTTCAAGTCGAAGCGCAGACAAGCTACCCGCCATCCCAGGCGCTGTTCCTGCTGGAGATGCTTTTGCCGCCAAGCTAGTTGCTTTACCAACCCAACGCCGTGACCCGACGACGTTGTCCAGCAACCAACTAGTTCTCAATCAACAAGAAGCTCTTCGTGTGAGCCAGGAGCTGCTCTGGCAGGAACAGCGGATGTTCCACGAGCAAAAGACGGCACTCATCCGAGACCAGCGCCAGCTACAAGACAAACAACGCGAGCTTCAGAGTGTTCAGGCAATTCTGCAAGAAAGCATGCAACGTACCCAGGAAAAAGAAGCAAATCTTGACCAACGCATTGCAGAAATCACGCGGCTGGAACTGCGACTGCATGAAGCGCTCGCAAAAGAAACGGCTTCGTCCAGTGCTCGAGAGCAGCAACAAGCGTCAAAAGAACTGGAGAACCAGAGCCGTGAGATGCAGCAGCAGCAAATGAAGGACCAGATTGAGCAGCTTCAACAGCAACTGCAGCAGCAACGACAACTCAATGAACAACTCGAAGCTCGGGAAACCAAATTGATCTCTCAAGAACAAGTGAGTTACTGCTTTGATATCATCGTGGTCTCTAGCCGAGAGTCGGGGATTAGACTTGCTTGTGGTTGTTTAGGAGCTCATGCTGGCGCGTGAACGAACGGCCGGTCGAGAGAAGTTTGTGAGTTGATGGGTGCTTGTGCCACCAGGATCTGTCACTGCGTGCGTTGACATCTCTTGGTGATCGTACTCGTTCCATGCTATTGCAGTTGCGCACTCGAGAACGGCAGATGGAAGAGCAGCGTCAAGAACTGCAACAGCTCCAAGACTCCGTTCAGCAACGATCGATTACTCTTCAAGAGGTGTAGCGTCTTGGGATGATCGAATTGGTGTGTTGGAATTCTGGAAGTAACGAGCTCACTGCGTTTTTGGTGCCATTTACAACCACAGCACTTCGACAAGTTGGAGCGTGAACAGCGAATGCATTTGGATCGCGTGGAGCGCATGCAACGAAACCAAGAGAACGCCATGATGTCGATGGAAGAGAGCCACGCAGATCTTGTGACGCTGGTGAAGCAGCAACACGAACAACTTGGTGATAAGCTCGCACAACTGCAAGCAAGGGTGAGAGCGACAAACCCTGATGGCACCAATGCTTCTCTCTCTTCATGCAACTCACCAGGATGATGGTCAACAGGAACAAAAGTTGGATCTCTTTGCCAGCGAGATTGAAGCCCAGCAGTCTTTCAACATGAGACAACAGCAAAAACTCAAGCAACTACAAGAACAGCTCTGTCAGCGCAAGGACGAGTTGGACAAACAACATGAACGCCAGCAAAGAGAACAAGAACGACTTGATATGGCACGAGAAAAAGATCTGGAGCTGCAACAAGAACGAGAACGAGAATTAGAGCAACAGCAACAACAGCAACAACACCAACAGCAACGCGCACAACAAGAAGAAGAGCTACAGCGGCTGCAACAAGCAAACCAATGCCAACAAGTGCCTGAAAAAGACCAACCTGCAGTCAATGCGCCGCCTGTTGACAACCACGCGAACCAGTCCACGACGTCGCACAAAAAGAAAAAACTGATTGCCACCCTCTTTCGAGCTCCCAAGGCTTCGGCGTTGAAGTCATAACCATTTGGCAGTTGCAGCATCCGCGCGATCGCCACGCTCGCTTTCGCTTTGAATCAGATATGAAATGGACCAACAACTTGATGGTGTCAAGTGAATCGTTGCTTGTACGTCTCAAGTCTCTCGTTTGAGTTGACAGTCTTTGATTCAGGGTGCGGTGTTGTGAGAGGGAAGGCCCGCAAGACCTCGGGTCAGTGTATTTTGACAAATCCACTACGCCACGGACCAGTTACGCTCGCGACGCTGCAGTACATTGCATGGGGGCATTGCTCTTTCGTACCAAAACTCTAATGAAGTCCCATCTAGCCTGGTTGAATGAAGTGTCGTGAACAGGCGGTTCCACTTCAGGTTCACAAACTGTCTGATCATTCGACTCATCCATCAGAAAAGACGACACGGGACTGCACGGTGGATTGAGTTGACAGCGCTATCAAACGCTTGGCTCCCGCGATCCGATACACGTCGATTGCTTTAGGTAAATCGACAGACACTGAAGCTGCTGCATTGCTTGTCGTCCCGAGGTGGCCCAGCCAAATGGCAACAACATGGGACAGAAAACCCTGTCAATAGTGGACAGGTGAAAGCCAATAACCTGCGACAAGGGATAGATAGATCGCTTGAGCACACATAGTTCAAATCTGGGCCCAAAGATGGTGAAGCGAACCAAACGAACGATCTTGCCACTACGATGCCTGATGCAAAGCGGTTCAGGCCAACAGAGGAAGAGAAGGAGAGGATCGCCTCTTACAAGCAAAACCTCGTCGTGCGATGTCTGGCTCTCGAGATTGCCATGCGTCGTTGGCTGGATTGGTGCAAAACGCGCAAAGGGCCTGTGACAGAGCATCTGCTGCTCCACAAGACTTCCATGATCGCCGTAGATATATCAGTGGATTGGAGGCCAACCAACGGATGCCTTCATGCATTCAAAGTGCGCCATGATGCATGGGTTTTGTATTTACTCATTCGGCGAAGGGCTGAATAATCAGCCATATTTTTGCACACTGGCTCCGGGATTTGGATCGATCAATCGGTGCTCGCGGCCAAGAGGATTCTTTTATTGATAAACAATATCAAGTGGATATTAAAACGGCCATGAAGTGGTCGAGTTCGGTGTGGGAAGAAGTAAAGAAGAACACGATATCGAACTGTTGGCGTCACACCAGGGTGGTTCCGTTGGGTGTCGCCAACCATCTGACTCCAATCGTCTCATAACCTCAAAGAATTTATAACCTTCTTCTGTCTGTCCAAATCAAGTGTCCACTATTGACAGGGTTTTCTGTATAATAGCAGCAATGGTTTGAGTGCTGGACCAACATGCATGACACCAACATCAACCAGCCCATGCTCGCATGCGAGTGGCAAAAGGCATCGTCAGAGAGATCCCTTCCTGTCCGATCTTGAGGCATCCTGGTGCACGAAATGATAGAACGAACTGCACCACCATCCCGTTCGACGCCGCGCTCTTCAACTCGGTGGTACTATGTGCATCGTTGTGCTTTGGAACGGATGGGTGTTTCCTCCCTTTTGTATGCAATGCCAGTGGACTGCGTGTGTGCGTGGATCTCTGAAGCACCTACACAACAACCTCATTCGACAGTTCTCGCCCACGCTGGGGTGCAAGGGGGGCAGGATGGATCGCGTCGAGTAGATGTAAATGCGGTGCTCATCGTCTGCAGTTGCCCTTCAAGGTTATCCGCAGACCATCACTCTCTGACGTCGTGGTGCATGTACCCACCAGCACTCCCGCACTCATGGACAAAGACAGCCGCATGGAGGGAGATCCTCGTCGTCGCTTGTGCTGTCCATGTGGGGCTGTGAGAGCGCCGTGTTGACAGACAGAACCGCCACGAGAAGAGTTCACTTACTTCTCAACTTGCTTTCTCTTTGGCAACTCGCAAGAACTTTCCAACCGCACGGCAGTGGCAGCAAATGACGACGACAACGATTGCTAGCATGACCCGCGACACCAAGCGCAAATGGCACGAACTGGACTGGGAAGTGGTCATGGAGGCACAGACGTTTGTCGCCGTCTACGCCGCCATGGATGCTCCTGCTCCTGCTCCTCTGCAACAACAACAAGAAGAAGAAGACGACGGCCACGCCAACAATAAAGGCAAAACCAAACCACCAACAAGAGCCAAGGCCAAAGGCCGCAATCGCCAAGCAACCACAGCGAAGCCAGCGGTGGCAGCCACGCCTTCACGACGATCCAAGCGGTCTCGAACGGCAGCCACGAAAGTCGTGACGAGGGCTCAAGAAGAAAAAGAAGAAGATGATGCTGATGAGCCCAAGGAACCAGTGGACTACAAGGCCAATGGTTCCGACGCTGAACCCGAAGAGTTTTGGATCGCCGAACTCCAAGATGACATCACGGAGGACATGCTCAACCGGGACAGCGACG
>JAMFLO010000260.1:0-48915 GCA_027475765.1 Paralagenidium karlingii
ATAGAGATATTCTTTACCTTCTCCATATAGTGAGTAGCTTACATTACCAACGCCACTAGCGTGCTTCTTAATCCAGTGTTCGTATTGCCGCCCGCGATGAACATAGTTGTATTCGTATTCAAGATTTCGATCAACAACCGGCTCGACGACCGCTTCAGCAACTGAATTCACAACTGGCTTGACAACTACTTCAACAACGGTCTCAACAACTGGCTTGATGGCCGCTCCAGCAACTGAATTCACAACTGGCTTGACAACTGCTTCAGCAACGGTCTCAACAACTTGTTCGGTGACGCCTTTAACAGCTGACTCTACAACTGATTCTACAACTAGTTCGGCGGCGGGTTCTACAACTGGCTTGGAAACTGGTTCAACCACTGGTTCGACAATCGGCTTGACGACTGTTTCAGGAACTGATTCTACAACGGGCTTAGCAACCGCAGTGAATTTACTTACGTGACCACGATGGTTCCAGCAACAAGGTGTAGCCTTGTAGCATTTACGGGTACAGTTTTCGACAGAGCACATTTCCAAAATTTATTATTCGATATGTTGATATTTCTTATATTCTAATAAACAAACATCAGAATAGAAAATTTTCTCAGACCTTAAGATTGTTCTCGAAAAAAACTATTCGAGTTTCACGATCTAATCTCTACTCGGGATTTCTCAGCCCGCTTGCGCGCTCTATACGCTTCTTGATATTGAGAAATCTTGTCCTTGTTTTTTTCATTGTATTCTTTCTGCTTGGCCAACTTAGCCTCTCGGTTCTTCCGATAGTAGCGTTTTTGTGCTTCAAGCATCGACTCTCTATGGATTTGGTAATGGTCGCTTGAGTAAGTCATTTCTTATATACACTGCTATATTCTAATATACAAACATCGGAATAGAAATTTCTTATGTCACTTGAACGTGACAAATTGCGTCCCTTTGATTGAACCAATAACCATTTGATTGGAAACATATTATTTCATTAAAGCATCGTATAATATCTTTGGACCTGGGAAATCAAGATTGACGTCCCTGGTAAATTTAATACGTTTCGTTACACGAGAAGCAACCGCAACGCTGATTCCCCCACGTTTCGTGTTGTGACGGTTTGTCCCAGGAAAAAGTGAAGTGGTAGCTCCACTATTAGAAAAAGATGATAGATGATGATGGATCATTGACTGAGATATTTCTATAGACAAGTATAATTTTCGTAGGGTCATAGGTCCAAAGAATATAAAGGTACTATAAGACTAACGAGAACATCTCTAACCTGCATAATTAATAAACCTTTTGGACCTGGATGTTGCTGGGACAAGCAGGTCCAATGAATTTTACTAGGGCCATAACGATTTTGATGTGTATCAATACTCTCGGTATGTAAATTAACAAAGTAACAGCTCGCAGATGCCACGATTTGATGAAGTTTCTTATAGATTGATTGATTGAAGTTTCTTATAGACAATTGGTTGATGTTTCTTATGGATGATTAAAGGGCCACAACGATATCGATGTTGATTACTACACTCGGTATGCAAATTAACAATGTCTTATCAAGTCCATAACGACATTGATCTTTCAATATTTCGCGTTTATGAGCTAAGAGGAGAAAGCTACGGGACTCGCGCTAGTAGTTTGTATTTTTTAATTTATTTCATAGAGGTATCTACCTATAGGTATAGGCTAAAATGGACACACTTACAGTAAATTTTGGAAAGTACCGTGGCAAGCAAATTGCTGAGATCTGGGAAGTTGATCAACAATACGCGAAGTGGCTCTACCCGCAAGAGATTCTGATTGGTGAGTACCCCGAAATCAAGAAGTTCCTCGATGAAAAGCTCCGTGGGTCTGACCTTTCGTTTGTGATGACATGGGGAAAATACAAAGGTAAGACGATAAAGTGGATTTACGATAAAGATAAAGGTTACATTGCTTGGCTAATCAAGAATGAGTTCGTTAATTCGAACTGCCCAAGATTGAAGAAGGAGTTAGATCAACTAACGAAAGACGAGTGAATTCAGATCGCAAAAGAAACATTGGATCGATCTGTCTTTGCAATTGTTAGCATGTTCTTGTCGTGTTCTCTTTATGAATCCCTTGTGGATTCCTTATGAATTCCTTATATTTTTTATGCCACTGCATCGAAGGTTGGGCTCCAACAGCTGAGTCAGTTGAACCTGATAGATAAATGTTCTTGAATATAATACGTATCGTATGATGATTGGACAAGTGTATAAGATTGTTTGCTCAAAGTCTAATGATGTCTATATTGGCTCGACAATCAATGAGTTGCGAGTCAGATGGCAACAACATAAAAATGACTACAACAAGCATCTAAACGGAAATCGCCGCACCTTGAGTATCCATCCGCTTTTTGACAAGTACGGAGTCGATAGCTTTAAAATCATGCTGATTGAAAAATATGAAGTCGTAGATCGCAAGCACCTTTCATCAAAAGAGCAGTTATGGATCAATAAACTCAGATGTGTCAATTCAGCATCCGCCTTCAATCCGATGCGTTGCGGAAAAGGCACTGGGATGACTGTTATGTGCGAGTGTGGTGCCAGCGTTGGGACGAACTATAAAAACGTCATGAGCGCTCCAAGAAACACCAAAATTTCGTCAGTCGAGATGCGTAATGATCGCGTCTTTTTTTTTCGCTTTCTGTCTGATGAATCCGCGAGTGCGTCCCTTTGATTGAATCGATAGCGATTTGATTGGAAACATATGATTCCGTTGAAGGAGTGCATAATATCTTTGGACCTGGGAAAACAAGATTGTCGTCCCTGGCAAAATTATATCGATTCATTACACCAGAAGCGATCATAATGCGAATTCATAGTGATTTAGCATATTTCGGTTTGTCCCAGGAAAAAGTGAAGTGGTAGCTCCACTATTAGAAAAAGATGATAGATGATGATGGATCATTGACTGAGATATCTCTATAGATGACTATAATTTTTGTAGGGTCATAGGTCCAAAGAATATAAAGGTACTATAAGACTAACGAGAACATCTCTAACCTGCATAATTAATAAACCTTTTGTCCCAGCAACATCCAGGTCCAAGCAGGGACAATGAATTTTACTAGGGCCATAACGATTTTGATGTCTATCAATCGTTTCGGTATCAAAATCAATATAGCAGCATCGCGGCATTTGCTCGATGTTTCTTATAGATTGATCGTTTGAACACTGATTCGTTGATATTTCTTATAGATTGATTGGTTGATGTTTCTTATAGATTGACTCATTGATGTTTCTTATAGATTTAATGATTGATTTTTACCAGGGCCATAACGATTTGAACACCTATAAATCGTCTCGGTGTCGATATCAATAAAGCAACATCGCTGATGCCATACTGGTATTTTATGTTTGGTCGGTATATACTGATATGAATTGCTTAGAATCAGAAGTGGTTGGTTCGTATTCTAAGGTGGTTTTTAACGATATGGCCATTAAACAGGGTGTTTTATTTATTGTGTCGTTTCCTTAGACCAACACATAAAGTTTCAGAGGGATGCCACAAATAGGTGTTCCTCAGTATCAGAAAACGCTGTCTCTATTGATTGTGATACCAATGACGTCGATTGCATCATCGTTTTGAAGAGGTTATCATATTTGTTAAGAGGCATCTGCTCCAGACGACCACCCCATAAGAAATCTGATCCACATCTCACCGCTCTGGTCCGCAGTCTGCGGAATCAAGCACGATTTTCTCATTCATGCACTGATCATGGCGCCCACACCCAAGAATCAGCAGCGAGTCAAAAAGAGCACGTCCAAGAAGAGCGCGCGAAAGGCTCGAGTGAAGACACGAGCGGGAAAATGCACCCATTGGATTCAAAGCGAGGATAGAACTTGCCGAAATCCACTCAATCCAGCCAACAAGAAGTACTGCACTGCTCACTTGGACGAATTGGCCCGACGAGTGACGATGAAGCTCTCGTCGCTTGAAGCCACTGCGCTGACTCTATTTCGCAAGTACGATCTAACCGAAGCCATCTATGACGAGATCAGTCGCCTCGTTGAATCGGTTCTACATGATGCTGCGGTAAGTCGTCATCCATCAATTGCGGGAGTCAAAGCGTGGGAGGCAAGCCAGGCATTTCGGCCAGTGATGGACAAGCTGACTAAGTCGATGGAGAAATTGAACACGCATAATCGAGGAGATGTAATCATTGAATGAGATAATCTGGTTTATCTTCCTCTTAGCGTACGCCAGCGGACGAGTGTGTCGTTTATGTGCGCTTCGTCCGCTCACGCATTGCATAAAACGGCATCTAGAGTACCCCTAAACCACTGAGAGTGAATGTAGGGACGACGGTGACGTACCATGTAGTACGTCATCATATACTGTAGGGTTGGCGGTGGGGGGGGGGGGGGGTACCGTAGGGTGTGGAGGCCAAAGTGGATGGAACGATCCGAACATAGCGTGGATTTTGGTGGATACCACACTATTTATGAAACTTCAAGATCGACTCTAATCCAAGGCATCCAACGTAGTGAAGCTGCTGGCAGTACAAGTGGATGCTGCTTGTTGGTGTAGTTCTTTGAGAATTTCTTCTCTTGTGAGCGCGTGAACAAGGCTTGGAGCGCGCGGATTACTGTTGGAATTGGTCTTGTGGACTCCTCCATTCTCTTTGTCTTCTTCGCGGTCCTGGTCTTCATCGGCTGTGTCGTCCTCGTCGTCCTGAAGTGAATGCCGCACACCACAGGCCCGTCAACAGCAAGAGATCAGTCACCACTTCAAAGAAAGAAAGAAAAAACGACAACCAACCATTGGCACAGAGGGAAGATCGGTCGGACGATGAAGAAACGGTGCCTTCCGAGCCCTTTCTTCCAGTTGGCTCCAGGTCTGTCGTTCTTCGCCAATTTCTTGAAAGAATCTGGTGGGATCGCGATGGAAGACGGGAACTTCGGGAGGTTTCAAGGATTCGTTTGCTGGATGTGATCTAGCGATTGAAGTTGTTGTTTCTTTTGCTGACAGAAGAGGTAATTCTTGTAGCAACGGAGGCTTTTCGCTCGTAGCTTGTGACTCTGACACTGACAGTGATGTATTGGGCTTCTCCATCTTTCCATCTTTGCACAGAGTTGCTGAAGCCTTGATTTCAGGTGACGGCGATGATTCCGCCGTTTTCTTCTGAATCATAGCCGGAGCTGGAGGAGGAAGAATTGCTACGTGAGGCTCTGGAATAGCAGACTGACCCCCTGCCAACTGCGAAAGTGCTGGAGGAGGTTCCACATGAGCCTGTTCGCCTGCTTGCTCTTCTTTGTGGCACCAAAACTTCTTACCCAGTTCTTGGACTCCGTCCCCAACCACTGTGGCACGCTCCGCTTGGGCGTCTAGCTTGGCTTGCTCAATTCTCTCTTCCCAGACAACTTTGTCCTTCGGATCCAGTCGAGCGAACTCTTCTTGTGTGATCCCACGGAAACCAGCAAGATCCAGCGGCTGAGCTGATGCTTGTGATTCCGACTGTTGCTCTTTCTCTTGCTCCTGCTGTTTCTTTTCCTCCAGTTCTTTGGCCTTTTTGTCGCGGATCTCTTGTTGCCAAATGCGAAACTCCTGCATGCTTCGCCGTCGCTCGTCATTCTCTTTCTTCACAAACGCTCTTTTTGCGGCCAATTCCGCTTCGTTACCACCTTGTTTCCATGCGGCAACGGCGACTCTTTCCATTGGGAAAATTGGACGATCCAGAAAGCAAAGTTGCCCCAGTGTCGAAATGAAGACTTTCCGGAAGAACTTGGTCTTGGACACCACTGGGTTTCCCGTGATGCGAAGGGCTTTGAGTTGAGGCATTTGTTGAAACACTGCCAGCACTTTATCTGCGTTGTCATCGACTCGGTTGTTGCTAATGTCGAGGTTGGTGATGCTTGGGCAATCAGCGAGTTCCTGAAGGTCCTGCGCGTTCTCGATCTGGTTGCGCGAGAGGTTAATAGACGCGAGGGAGTGCAGTTTGCTCAAGCCCGAGAGCGTCTTGATGCGATTGTCGCTGAGATCCAGCGTGTTGAGCTGTTGGAGCATCTCCAGGTTCTCGATTTTCTCAATCAAGTTTTTGCCCAAGTACAAACATCGAAGTTGCACAAGTGACGAAAGGTTTTCAATGCGGGTCAGTCCGTTCGATTCTAGCCAAAGTGCCTTCAGATTGAAATAGGCGTCCAAGCCCTCGATCTTTTGAAAGCCACAGAAATGCGCATAGCTAGGCATAGCGAAGCACACATACACACAAGCAGAGCAAAGACATCAGCGATCGCCCGGTGAATGATAAGAGTGGGTCATCGGCTTTGCTTGCTCAGCAGCTCGGCTCACAGGTTATCGTTGAGTTCTGGAGTCTCGTAGCCGTCGTGTTCGAGACAAAGCTCTCGCAGGGTCTCCTGGTCCATCACCGGAATGCGGCCCTTGCGGTCTTTACGGAAGCGCTCTCTTTCTCGCTCGCGGAGCTTGTTGAACGCGGCAGTCGTCTGGTTCATGAGCTGTTGTTGCTGGTCAGTCATGCTGCTGTTTGTGGATGGATCTTGAAAAGACACACACAATGCTGGGGGGGAAAGCAAAATTACACTCCTAGCCATGATAATTACCATTTGCTACCATCCGCTCGGCACACACACACACACACACAGCACGAGTCTATTGAATCAGAGATCCACCAGGCCAAACTCTTCTCGAAAGAGACTGAGATCGCGCATGTCACTGCCCTCGACCAGATCGAAGCGTTCCATACACGTAAACGCGATCCTTAAATAACTCCAAATGTGCTCTGCGCGGTTGTTCAGATTCAGTGCCTGCAAGTAGCATTTCACGGCTTCCTCGTAGTTGCCCAGGTTTGCATGGCTGATGCCCAGATTGAGCCATCCGCGAGCGTACCGAGGCTTCAACTCCAGTGCGCTATACACACAACACACCAGTTATTTCCCATCAAGTTCTTCGTCGTTCCTACAAATGACCCTGACTCACCGATGGTAAGCAGGAATACCGTCTTTGGAGCGCGAAGAATTGGCGAGAGTAGCGCCAAGCTTGTTCCAAAGCGAGTACTCGTCTGGTCGCACTTTAACGGCTTCTTGGAAGCTCTGCACGGCAGCATCAAAGTCTTTGGACACGTTGTACAACACTCCCAGCACCACATGCACGTCGCTATCGGTGGGGTCATGAGCTCGTGCTTGCAGCATCAGTTGCATCACTTCGTCCATCAGCGAGCCGTCGCTGTACTCGTCGACTTGAATCTCGAGTCCATGAAACTTTGGGTTGTGTTCCACCCAGGCTTTCAGATTCTTCAAAGCTCCGTGTGAATTCAACTCATTCACATTGCTCACGCCAAGCGAGAGCAGCGCTGGCAGGTTGTAGGGATCTTCTTCAATTGCGCGTTCGTAACAGATGATGGCACTCTTGTCTTCGTCGTTTTCGGCGTGGCATTCTCCCAACAACCGCCATGCTTCGCTGTTCTCGGGACTCTGCTGTACTTCAGCTTCAAACGCCAAAATGGCTTCGTTGAGTCGACCAGCGTCAAAGAGCTCGACCCCTTTCTTAAACGTGTCCGACTGGTTCAAATACGGATTGTCTGCACTGTACACATACTCTTGAGGCGTTGACTCCTGATCTCCCCAGGCTTCCTCAAATGGGTCGGCAGCTTTTGCTTCTTCCATAGCTTTCTCCCAAAGAGCTTCCTGCATGCACAGAGTCATCAATGGGATGTCAGTATAACAACCTCACAACACACACAACAATCCAGCTCAGCGCGCTTACGAGATCCTCTCCTTCTTGCTTCCACGCGTCTTCCATGGATTTCTCTTCCACACTGAAGGTATCCTGCCAGGCATCCTGCAGGTGCGCAGACTCGGCAGGAGCGGACGCAGCCTCTTCAAACGCTTCTTCCAGATCATCTTTTTGCTTATCCGCCAACCAGACGTTTTCGAGCATGTCGCGATTGACTTTGCCTTCGTCAAACGATGAGTCCCATGCGGCTTCCAGCGCTCCTTCGGGTCGAAGCTTTCCCGATCGATCGCGCACTTTGGCTTCGTTGGCTTCGTCGTCCAATTCGATTTGGCCCGAACTCACCTGATTCATGAACTGCAGAAACTCGCTGTTCTGAAACTTTGGATCTTGGTTGCGACTCATAGTACGCGCCATTTCATCCGAGACTTCTCGTGTCTTCATCTGGCGCTCTGTCTGGTCAGCACCAACTGTTTCGGACTCCACCAGTAATCGGTCTTGCTGTTGCAGCATTTCTTCCATGGGTGATGGCATCTTGGCTTCTTCCCAAGCCAGTTCCTGGTCACTTTGCTGCGCGTGGTTCCAGGCATTGTCCAGATGCATAGAGTCAAACTCGTTGATCCACGCGGCATCTTGGGTATGATTCTGAAGCTGCCGTGGATCGGTGGTAAACTGTGCTGGGCCCGGTGGTGGTCGGGCAAACTGGGCCGGGTGGTTCATGAAAGGGTCTTGTTTGGCTTCTTCAAAGGCAGCCTCAAAGGCAACTTGGTGAGCGTTGGACGCGTTCATTATGTCTCTCTGCATAGCCTCTTGCTCAAAGGCATGGAGCATCTGCTGTTGTTCATCAAACCCAGCGCCCGCATGCATTTGTTGCTGCATCTGCATCTCGTGCTGAAACGCATTGGGGCCCGGAGCTGCGGCTTGCGCTCCTGGTCCACGCGGCCCACCGACACTTCGCGACTTGGAGTGGATCACTCCATCAAGAGCTCTTGAAAGAGGATTTTGCGCCGCGACTGTTCCATCGGCGCTGCAACCGGTTCCTTGCACGAGCTTCCCGAGAATATCCATGGCACTTGCTCCTTGCTTGTCGAAGCTCTTACAAAGGCCACGTCCAAAACCTGAAGACACAGCTGATCCTGATGGTGTGGCCCACACAGAATTCTAAGGAACCTGTATAAATGCATGCCGTCACTAGGTATCGCAATGGCGAGGGACTGGGCTTTGACAGAACTAATCTGATGACAGTCGTCCCCAGCGCAGCAGTGCAAAGAGCTGATCGAGACTTACTCCACCGAGGTGCAAGTGGCGCTGGAAAGAGAGCCGCTCAAGTCGTGTTTGTCCTCTGATGCTCGTCATCAACTTCGACTGGCCCTCTCGCGTGTACGCATCCAGGTGTGCGATCTGGCTGAAGTCGCCGACTTGCAGCAACTTCTCCAGTCGTTGCAGTCGACGGTGCACAAGCAGCTCAAGGCAGCGTTCATCAAAGAAGAAGACAATGACCTTCTTCCCTATCCGGGCGATGATGACGACGCTATTTTGGAACAATGTGCGCGCGAAGTGCTGGAGTCAGTCGACAGAGAGCCCTTTGTGTCACACATTTCGGGTGATGCACGCAAGAAACTGGTTGAATCGGCCAACACTACACTTGCTTTGCTGCAACAAGCGCAGAACAAGACCGGAGCTACCGCCAGTTGCAAGGGCTTTTGGGATTCTGTGCGTCGGGCCTTGAAGGAGTCCTTGAAGAACTTTCCTTTCCTTTTCTTTCCGGTCATGCGCTGCTGGAGCAGCCGCTGGTATGGCGGCTGGAGGTTTTGCCGCTATGATGGTCACCCCGATACTCAACTTGGCTGGATTTGGCGCAGGAGGAATCACTGCAGGATCACCTGCAGCTGCGATGATGTCCGCTGCGGCGACTGCGAATGGAGGAGGTGTCGCGCCCGGTAGTGTTGTTGCTGTCTGTCAGAGTGTTGGCGCAGTTGGACTGGGTGCCGGTCCTGTAGCGGGGATTGCGGTCGGAGGTGCTGTAGGCGTTGCTGCGTATAAGTACTATTGTCGCAACAAGTCTTCCTGATAGGTTTTGGACAAGCGATGCTCTCCGTGACCTGTACTAGACATTGACTCCATTCCAGTCAATGATGGACCCACTGGCTAATCCCAAAGCTGATAATAAGCAGTTCAGCGACACCGCAAACGCTGGTTTGCTTGTGATCGGCAATGACAGTGTCAATTATGCTTAAAAAAAACTCTCGCACAAGCAGACAAGTCCCCAGATGCATCGAGATGGAGGTACATGCAGCGCAGCGGTTTACCTGTTCGGTCAATTGGGACATTCACGACAGAAGTGATTCATCAATCCGTCTCGTCTGGACAAAACGCGGCTCCAAATACCATGAGACTGCCGTTGAGCATTCAGCGGCACAGCTTTAGATCAGTGACATAGTTGCTTGTTTTATTCTCTGGGATCTGCCTGTTGTGTGTCTCACATAAGGACACACCAATGACAACGTTGGTGCCCACTAAACGATCGGAACGAGAAACCCACGTCCTCTACCCAAAAGGAGAGGAAGATCATGCACTTTGATAATCGTGGTAGGTCTCATATCTGCGCCTGCATTGGCGGAGCTGCTGCTGGAACGTGAGCGTGGATCTTTGTGGACATCAATGCTTTTGTGTTTAGTGGCTCCGCATTAACCAATGCATTTGCGACCTCGCTGCACGTGGAACAGTGTACTGGATCACGTTCATGGAGACGACACAAGCCACTGGCAAATCCTTGTGGTCTTCTGAGGGTCATGCCCTGAAGGACTCGCTGCTGTCCGAATGCCTGTATGGTTCGAGCGGCGCTTTTGAAACCACCAGCAGTGCATCTTTGGTGGTTATGATGTCTTCTACAGCGGTTGTGATTTGAGGTGTCACGCCATGCAGCCTTGCTGGGGCCTACTTGGATGTAAGAGCTGTTGGATTGCTCCCAATCCGCGAATGATGTTGGATATACTGCTTACAGATACTCCGCCGTCGCAGAATTCTTCGTGAGTTGATCCGGCCAAGCCTTCTAATCAGAATGCCTACCATGGGTCAAATCAATTGCTGGTGCTGAATAGGCAGTATCTTGACTCTTATCACGAGTGTTCGAGCTGCGCTGTTCAGAGATAATGGATGGATGTAACATTTCGTAGGGAATCCAGCCGTAGCGCTCACAGGTGGCTTCATGAAAAGATCTCGTCTCTTGTCTTTTGCCTGCTGGGTCTGTAGCTATGAAGCCGTCCTCGATATTGCTGTCGTAGCTGTGAGCTGGCACCTCTTGATGGAGTGGCTGACAAGTTCTTGCACTCGTCTGTGCAATCGCCCTTTAACCCTCAATGATCCAACGAAAGCTTGTGCTGCATTGGAAATGGAGGAAGTATCGAGATGGAGAATGGTGTTGGGCATGATCGTGCGATTCTTCTCAGGATTTCCGGCGATTGAAGCTGACTATGTTGCCCTGCAATCGTCTCGTCGTCGTGAGAAGTCCAATCAAAATTCCCGATCGCCGCGTGTAGAATCGACCGAGCCTAACCATGTGAGAACTGGAATCTGACATGCCCTTTCACTCACCCAGAAATATGTTGAAGGCTGATTTCCCATCATGGTAGCACGGCACTCACTCCGTTGACGACGCAATCAACTGCGGTCGCATAAGCCTCGGAATAACTGTCAACCGCAGACAAATCGTCGCACCACTTACGTTCCCCTTTCCTCATCAACAAAACCTGCAAGATGATGCATTTTGAGAGGATAAACGTGGTGGGCACACACGACATATGAATTTACACAAGTTGTGGGTGCCATTGGCAATGTTGCTTGAGCTGGGTCGTGTGACAAACACAAATGCAGTGGATTTCTTTGAGATGAGAGCCACGTCCAGGTGGATACACCTTTCATGGTCACCCATGATTGATCTTTCAGTGGCGGAATGAAGCACCCACACGACAAAGAGGAAGACGAAGAAATCGAAAACCCGAAATGCTTGGAAATGCGAAAGGAGTTGGTTCGCACACCCCACTCGTTGGTGGAAGAGGTCTCTTGCCCGCAGAGTAGAGGACAGGAGTTGGTGTGATGCCAAAAAAGTACTGTACGAGATGGTACTGTAATCGTCATTGCTGTCAATCGACTGATGGCCGATAATTGCTCACATGGTGCCGACAGTACTATAAATGCAGTGCGAAAAGAGTTGATGATGAAGCCTACAGCCAGGAGCAAGTATCCAGCAAGAAGCAGCTGGCTCACCAAAATGTGCGCAGTTTGGTGGAGCAAAGTGACAAGTGGCCAGCTGGCAAGTGGATTTCTGTGCAGAATCGGAGAGCAACATGCCAAGAAGTCAGCGGGAAGACCTTCGCGCAACAAGTCTTCTACCAAAACCACCGAACAGGACTATACCGTAATTTGAAGTTTGGGGCCACTCCTACTGTACAGAGTGCCACTAGGCCATCCATTCGCTGAAAGGCCAAAGAATCAAATTGTTCAAGGGATCGTTATCAGTGTATGATCTCTCTCTCTTTCCTTTCTGGGTGTGTTTGCCTCTTCGCGTCGTGTCATTAGTGTATTCACTTGCCACTTCAGAATAAGCAAAGACGAATCGGAAAAAGAACCAGTAGCAGTGCCAAATGGTTTGATGGCTTCTGCACAATCCACTTGATGCAGGGGGATCAGGAGCGACCTGGGCGACCCCAGCAGAAGCAGAAAAGCCTGATTTTTTCGACCAACCAAAAACGCGTCAGCAAGGAACAACCGTGTCTGCCCTACCCCGTCTTGTCAAGAAATCCACTTGGAGGAGGACTTTTTGGCTTGTTCCAACCCGACCCCTTCTTCTCTGTTCTTCTCTTGCTCCTCCTCATCAATCACTCCACCACACTCAATCGCGGTTGATCCATTACACACGAGTTGGCTTTGGTCAGTGGCTTTTGGGTCAGTACAGTACAACGCCGCCTTTTGTGTTGGGGTGTGCAGTGCCGCCCCACAGTGCTTTCGCAGACACCCTCACCATCCCCATTCCCATCACCCAGTCACGAGACAGAAAGCAGCGCTTCGCTTCCTAAAGTCCAGTTGCAACGTGCTGAGTCAAACCGGGTGCTGAAGAAATCCACTGGAGCCCCCAGCCGCGCCCAAGTCAAAACTGAGCCATCACTTGCGCCAAAGCCCACCGCCACTCCAAAGGAAAAAAGAAAGAAATCAAGCACCAGCAAGAGAAACAATCAACGTGTCTTGCAGCAGCCTTTTCAGCAACTCACTTTGGACTTGTCAAGTGTGTGTGTGCGTTCTGAAGGGCAAAGTCTACCAAGAGGGAAAAGAGAAGGAAAGGGAAGGTGGAAAGAAAAAAAAAGAAGCAACTTGCCGAGTTGCTGGAATTTTTCAGCCAAAAAAGCCGAAAAGCCACCAACCCTCACACAGCAACACCACCAGAGACAAGAGACGAGAGCAACAAGAGCGCAACCCGCCGAGCGCTTTCTTTTGTAAAGTGTACGCGTTAGGAGCCCCATCCCAACGCAAGTAGTCGACCACCTCCTCGTCTGCCTTCCTCCGTCCAAGTGTCCTCGCGGCCTCGACAAGCAACCCCGGACAGGAGACCAACCAATCCCAATGGGCGCTGGCTGTTCACGTGGCACCGCCAAAGAGAGTCCCAAGGACAATGGCTCCAATGGCATGGAGAATCTGCTGTTGAGCGATCATCAACTCTCGCATCAGCAACAGCGCGACCTCAAAGCCAATCTCTCCCAACAACGCAACCGCAAAGTGCCTTCGCGCCATCGATTGCAGCAGGCCAGTTCTACCAGTCTCGAAGAAGTCACCCAACACAACAATGTGAACAGTGTGCAAGCGCCATACCACCAGCAGCCTCGCGCGCAAAGTCCACCACGTCACCATCCGCAACAGACGCGTCCCAACGCCAATACAACCCGCCGCGCACAATGGGAGCAAAGCGGCTCTCACTCTGGCTCTGGATCCACTTCCTGTGGATCCAGCGAAGCCACCTCGCCGGCGTCCAGTCCGCAATATGCACATCAATACCAGGTTCAACCTCAGCCAATGGTGAATCAACAGCAACAGCAGCAGCTTCCACGCGCCAAAAGCAAAAACGTTTGCTGTGCTGCATGCACTCGCGCTCGCATGGAATGGGACAAGTACAAACCCAGTCCGTTGCTCAAGGATTACGCAGCCGTGACCACCCAGAACAGCAAACATCGTAGTTATATGGAGGACGAGTGCGTGGCCATTCCAAAGTTTAGAGCATTCCATGGCGATCGCGCTAGTTGTTCATTCTTTGGCGTGTATGATGGTCATGGTGGTGGCTTTTGCTCGAAATACGCGGCGGAGAATTTCCACAAACGTTTTTCGCGCATCATGAACCAGCAATTGCGCGACAAAGTGATTGCCCAAGACGAAATGCAGGATGTGAAACAGGGTCCCAGTGACCAAGTCCACGACAGTGACCTGAGCGATGGTGAATACGAGCAAGACATGAAGGATCGGTGTTGGTCCGCTGAGAGTACCACTACCCCTGGCTCCGCAGCCAACATCATCACAAAGACCACAAGGACTTCAGCTCCAGCACCAGTGCCAGAAGCCTCGGATTCTGAGACTGACGCTGACTCACCACTGCGTCCAGAGAAGGAAGACCCGCCGAAAGAGCTTGCTAGTGTTAGTTGTGAAGATATCGAGGCCTGCTTTGCCGATGCCTACGCGCAAATCGATCGCGAGATTTGCCAGGACGAGCAAGCTGCAGCATGTGGCACTACGGCCGTGACCTGTCTGGTTCGACGGTACCACGACCGTACCGTGTTGCACGTGGCCAATATTGGCGATTCCCGAGCAATTTACTACTCTGGTGGAAAGACAGCACGACTGTCGGTGGATCACAAGGCCATCAACAAAGACGAAGTGAAGCGAATTCGCGGCAACCAGGGGATCATCGTCAACAAGCGCGTTGCAGGTGTGGTGTCGGTGACTCGCGCGTTTGGCCAAGCCGACGAAAAGAAGTTTATCATAAGCACCCCCCATGTGGTGTCTTGTGAAGTGGACTCAGACGACGCATTCCTCGTGCTTGTAAGCGACGGCATCTGCGACGTATACACTGACGAGGAGTTGACCGAGTTTGTGCACGAACGACTGACCAAAGACGAGAAGAGCGTCACCATCTGCAAGGATTTGTTGGACCAGGCCAAAGAGCGAGGGGCCATGGACAATATGACGGCAGTAGTCATTTGTTTTGCCCAGCAGCAACGGCATCCACAGCAGCCAGAGGCGTGTCGAGCATAGAAGACAGATATTGCCTGTGGCTGGTCGTAAGTGGGAATGTGCCTGTTGTTGTAGTAGTAGGTTAACGTTATCTTCAAGAAGTGTTTTTGAGTAGCCCAAACCAATCAACCAAACTAATATCTTTGCTTTTGTGATCTCTTAAATATGACCTTCTGAAAGCACACGCTTACATGCAGACACTCGACAACTCCAGATACTACTCAATAGTTGTTGGATTGTCATTTCTCTAGGTTACAAGTCTTAACAAGTTGAAGGCACATATCAGACCTTGGTGGCTCGACGAAGTGTCAGCAGCAATGGCTTGGGCGCCACTTGCAGCAACAGAATCGAATTCTCGTAGCCCATCAGACTCGTGGCGTGGCCATTGATGCTGATCAATAAATCCGATTCCTGGATCACCACACGGTTGCTCTCGCGCAGAGCGGCGCCTTCATCGGCCACATCCGTCACACACGGATACTGCGTGAACGGATCCATACTAAAACTCATGCCGAGTGGGCCGTCTTCTTCTCGCCACACCAGATTGTAAAAGGAAGAGTCAATTTTTCGACGCAACTCGCGCGAAGTGCGCACGTGCAATGGATTCATCAGCTCCCGCTTGAGCAACGTCTGGTCGCTCTCTTGGAAGCGAAGCAGACAGGGCCGTATACCATGCTGCAACATGCTCACAGCTGCATCAAACGACATCTCATTGGTCAATACGTCGTCAATGGCGATCAGCAAGTCACGTTCATGCACACGATGCATCCCTGGAAGACCTTTGTTGCCGTCGTCCGCGTTGGAGACAAGCAGGAAGCCTGTCTTTGGGCATGGCACGAAGTGAAGCCCAAGTTCCGCGCCGTAGAACAACACCACTTCGTACTGAAACTCAGTCAAATCCTGTGATTCGTCTTCCTCCACTTCATTTTGGTTCTGCTGTTGCTTTTTCTGATCGTCTCCTTGCTGGTGATCGAAAGGGCTGTGATGCGCTTTGGAGAGCAAATTGCTCTTTGTGGGGATCTTCATGTGAGATTCTTTTAGTGGCGAGTTGCCTGGGGTCAACAACTCCGTCTCCGATGGTCGTTCCCGTGGATGATGCTGCATTTCGTTGCCCGAACACGAGCTGCAGTAGGTGTCTTTGAGTGAGACCAATTCCATCTCTTCCATCCATGGTTCCAACGGGGTATTGCACTGGACACATTTCACCTGACAAGTGATGGGTAAAAGCATCAGCTCAGTGGAGGAGAGGTCATGCGGCGGCGGCAGTGTTGCGTGCGGAGGAGTCTTTGGAACACGGTGGCCGTTTCGAAGCAGGTTCCGGCGAACAACACGCTGAATTCTGCTGGCCAGCGCATTCAACGCCTCGTCGACCTCAGAATCGCCGGCTTGCTGGTCTTTGGGCTCCGCTGAGTTCATTGGAGGGGGCCCCACACACAAGTGGAAATGGTTAGTGGTCGCTAAATGGACAGGCAATCAAGGCTGCTGCCAGCAATCGCCTCCAGCGTTCGAAAAAACTCGCATGACACTGATGCTGCTGCGACGAGGATGGTGTAACAGCAGACTAACGTGTCCGTTAGTAACATTCCTTGTGTTCTTTGGTGCGAAAGAATGAACGATGTAGGGGTAATGTCTTCTGAACACGTACATACTGGGGTGAATGTGCGCTGAAGGTAAGGGTAGCCTTGAATTGCTGGGTTTCCCTCACAAGTCATTGGATGACCACGTGCGTGTCAGTGTTACTCTTCTGCATCTGTCAATAACCTTGCAACACAATTGAGGATCCTCAATGTTACCGCAGTTGGTGTGGGAAGGATTGAAAGCACAAACAACCACGTTGTGTGCAGTGTGCCAGGAATGCATCCATGCTGCTGCTTGCAGAACCAGCTCGTCCAGCCAAAACAGGGACACTACACTACAGCACGTGAAGGGAATCAATGCGCCATGAATAAAGCCACACCCATATTCTCTGAAGGGAATGAATCATTTCTGTCGTTTGTCGTGAAAAAGCAATCTGTCCCAGACACTTGCACGTGACGATAGAGGCCTTGTGATGATCAAGCACCGCCAGCCACGCACAGTCAGGGCTGCCGAAATGTTGCATCAAGAGAAACGCGATTTCATCGTTCTCCAGCAGGTATCTGGATCTTGAGCATAAAAGTGCAGAGTACGGGCAATCGCAACAAGAAATCATTGTTAGTAGTTGCTGACCATCGAAGAGCGCTAGGACAAAACACCAATACTCACGGCTTTTGGTGCATTCTGATTCCAACCTCTTGGGGCTGGTATAGAAAGGGCTGAGTTTTCTCCTCCATGGCTTGTCGTTGTGACTTACGCTTGCTCCAGTCTCTCCCCTCCTCTTCCTTGCTTTCGTTTGTTTTCGACCTCTCACGTCTTCTTCATCGCACGTTCCCAAAGCGACGAAGAACCTTTGAGACTCTACATCAGCATCCTGCAGCCCCTGCGTCATCCAGCATCGGTAGCGCGCAGGAGTTTGGCAAGCCTACGTAATTTGCCGTTTCGTTGCGTGCCCATCTCCCTTGCCTTGTTTGGTGTTCGTGCTTGGTGATCAACCACACTATTTTGGTGGAACCAGCGCCACAGATTCATACAGTATCTTTCCTTTTTCGCACCGTTTCGATCCCGTCGGCATCTTCGGCAGCACAAGGGAAGGGAAAGCCAAACGCCATTCATCTCTCCACAACTCAACTCACTACAAAACACCCAACCAGCCAATCAGAGCGACAACAAGGCGATTGGAGAAGTGATGGCGCGAACAGGAGACGAACGGGAACCCATGCTGGCGTCCTCTGCGCTTGATGTCCCCATTGAGACTAGCGCGCAGTATAAGTCACGGCGACGCCTGGCGTTGGGGGCCATGGCGGTGACGCTCTTGATTGCGTTGCCGACGCTTTTGGTGGTAAACTTGCTCGGCCAACTGCGGGAACCCACCAATTCGGCTCACTTGCGACCAATGCTGTTGGATCTTCAAACACGACCACAGGGCCAAGACCATCCCGATGTGCTTCAATACTGCGAACAGCATTTCTTCCAACAACAATTGGACCATTTCCGCGCCGGGGGACCGACCTACCAGCAACGGTACTATGTGTGCTCCAAGCAAACGCTTCGCGAAGACGACGGTGCCATTTTCTTTTACGTGGGCAACGAAGCCGATGTCGAGTTGTACCTGAACAACACGGGACTCATGTGGGAAAACGCAGAAGAGTTTGGGGCCATGTTGGTGTTTGCCGAGCATCGCTACTTTGGCAAGTCGGTTCCTTTTGACGAGCACAAAGTCAAGGACAACATGCAGTATCTGTCTTCGGAGCAAGCGTTGGCGGACTACGCGGTGCTGATTGAGCATCTCAAGGAATCGATGCACCTGGACGTTCCCGTGATCGGGTTTGGTGGATCATATGGTGGCATGTTGGCTTCGTGGTTCCGCATGAAGTATCCCCATGTGGTGGATGGCTCTGTTGCTGCTTCTGCGCCAATCCTCAACTTTTTGGGGGATGAGATCCCCATCGATATGGAAGGGTTCATGCGTGTGACCACGTTTGATGCCACGCCGAGTGCTGGATCGCACGAGTTCTGTAGCTCGAGCATTCGTGACGCGTGGAATCGGATCATGGAGCTGGGAAGAGGTCAGCCAGGACGAGAGATGCTGGCGAAAGTGTTCTCTTTGTGTCATGCAGAGGATGTTTCATCCGAGGATGGTGTCACGGCGCTCATGGACTGGATCAAGGAGGCGTACACTTATATGGCGATGGGCAACTTCCCGTATCCTTCCGGGTACATTATGAATGGTCAGAGTGTCCTTCCAGCGTATCCGGTGCGTGCGTCATGCTCTTTTTTCGATCGGGATCCGGCCTCAGTCGATGACGAAGCACTTCTTACATCGATGGCCAAGAGCGTGGGCGTCTATTACAACAGCACCGCCGACAAGCAATGCTACGACTTGCATCCACCAAACAACGAGTCAGCTCGCGATGGCGAGTTTTGGGGATACCTCTACTGCGCCGAGATGTACATGCCGTCCAGTGGCAATGGCATTGACGATATGTTTTTGCCGGTTCAGTGGAATCTCACCGCCGAGAACGAGAACTGCAAGCAACAATGGGGTATCGAGCTCCGACCGGAATGGGCTGTCACGCAATATGGTGGCTACAAGGCGCTTTTCTCGGCCAGCAACATTGTGTTCAGCAATGGCAACTACGATCCGTGGTCTGCGACGGGAGTGTTGCAGACGATTTCGGACTCAGTGGTGGCTGTGCCGGTTGACGGTGGTGCGCATCATTTGGATTTGTTTTTCAGTAATGAGATGGATCCTCCTGCTGTTCGAGAAGCTCGTGCAATCGAGAAGCAGCACATGAATAGGTGGGTTCAGCAGTTTTATGAGATCAGGGGGCGCAGCACTGTGCAATAGTTGGTACATCAAGGCATGCCAGGTGCGGGGCAGCTGAAGTAGAGTGGACAGCGATTGTTAGGCTCGTGCATGTAACGTTCTCCTTTTTGACAATGTGATTTTGATTTGCTGGAATTGCGTAACGTCTGTGTGAGCTGCGAACAGCAGTCGTCTGCTACAGACACCAAACATGGCAGCTGGTAGTTGCAACACACAACGCGATCGTTTGTGTCAAGGAAAATCAATAGAACTCGATCTTGCATCTCCCATATCCCTCGCGCCAATCTCTCCACAGCACATTCTTCAAACGCTTCTGTGGCTTTTGCTCAGGTTTCGGTGCAAACACCAGTTTGTTGCAATCTTCCAAAAAGAAATCCGCAATCCTCGTCATCTCCTGGCATTGCTCCAGCGACATTTTGGCCCTTCGAGCTATGAGGTCGCGGAAATCCAGCAACTTGCAGATTGCATCCAGAAACAGCTTGAAACACTTTGGATCAAAATCGTTCAATTCAATCGCTTGTTCGCTCGATTTCTTCCATTCGTTCGAAAGCATGCGTTTCAAACCTCGGTTGTTCATGGCAAGCAGCAGTCGCGATCACCCATTTTGTTGACCTTGCACGACAAACAGCACATCACAGTACACGGATGCCACCCGGCGATCTCCTGCTTATTTTGATCCAGACTATCGTCAAGCTTCTGCTTCTTGAGTGGACTCTGTTCATCGTCTTCTTCTTCTTCATCAATGTCACAGCGCTGAACACCCCACACTTCGTCGTCCTCGTTGAATTGATGGAGGAAATCGACTTCCTCCTCGTCACTTTCATCGCCTTTTGTTCCTTTGAGAAGGTAGAAAACGTAGCGAGTGGTAGAGATGACCAACCACTCACCAGGTTGCTTGAGAGGTTGGTCCAATCCCGTCAAATTCTTGGCCACCTCGAGCAATCTGGTGCACAATTCCGCGTCGGCTGTGGTCCGATTCATCGGCCCCAGACGCACCACTTCGCTTTTGATCTCGTATGAAGAGCTTCCATTCGGTTTTTGCTTGTGGAAGCCGCGCCAACGTCCATTTAAGAAACGCTGATGTCGTGTCAGATTTGACTTTGACCTGGGTTTTGGCAAAGGCCAGGATGGATTGCACCAGAATCGGAATGCCGCATACCTGGTGTACAGGCACAGAATACCAGTCACAGCCCATTCGGCCTGCTTCTTTTTGTCGTTGAGAACACTGACACAATGACACTGCAATGCCAACCTAGAAGTCATGGCATCCCCGTCTCGTCCCACACAGGCACGTGTCTCATAAAGAGAATGGCTGCGCTACCCCGACGACCGAGTCCTCATCAAGCACTCAAGTTGTAGAAGAGATTGACAAGAAGTAACTCTACCAAGTTGCCCCTCAAGAGCGCAAGAGAGCGCAAGAGTGCTTGAGCAACTCAGTGAACATCCGACCCTGCAGTGGCGTGGAGTTATTGCTGACAAGCGTCAGTACAGGGCTACCTGGATGATCGGGTTTGAGAATGACAACTGCATGTACAGTAGGTCTTGTGCTCGCGTTTGGTGCATTCATTCAGCTTGCCATGACGCGAGCACAAAAGCCCAAGTGGCTAGGGTTCTCCTCAACCTAGTGGATGCTTCCTGTCGTAGGTTGAAGTTGAGGGGTGACCTGGTGTGCAGCTACGAATCGTCGATTCATCTCCCTTGTGCAAAGCTCAGTGATCACTGCATGGTGAATATACAGGATACAATACATCACAGCCGAATCTTCCTTTTTCGCACCCTTTCGAACCAGTCAGGGACTGCTGACAGTCAGCAGCTTCGCTGGCACTAGCAAACCAAGCCAAAGATCCCAGCAGTCTTTTCCAGCACAATTGAATCCACCACCACCGATCCAACCAGATAGCTCAAGGGATGGAGCGAGCCCACGGCGAAAATGAACCCATGCTGCCGTCCTCTGCGCTTGACGTCCGCAATGCGATCAATGCGCGGTACAAGTCACGACAACGAGTAGTGTTTGGAACACTGGCGATATCGCTGACGCTAGTAGCTGTGTTGCCCACACTCTTGGTGCACTTGCAGCACCCCACCAGTTCGGCTCACTTGCGACCAATGCTGTTGGATCTTCAAACACGACCACAGGGCCAAGACCATCCCGATGTGCTTCAATACTGCGAACAGCATTTCTTCCAACAACAATTGGACCATTTCCGCGCCGGGGGACCGACCTACCAGCAACGGTACTATGTGTGCTCCAAGCAAACGCTTCGCGAAGACGACGGTGCCATTTTCTTTTACGTGGGCAACGAAGCCGATGTCGAGTTGTACCTGAACAACACGGGACTCATGTGGGAAAACGCAGAAGAGTTTGGGGCCATGTTGGTGTTTGCCGAGCATCGCTACTTTGGCAAGTCGGTTCCTTTTGACGAGCACAAAGTCAAGGACAACATGCAGTATCTGTCTTCGGAGCAAGCGTTGGCGGACTACGCGGTGCTGATTGAGCATCTCAAGGAATCGATGCACCTGGACGTTCCCGTGATCGGGTTTGGTGGATCATATGGTGGCATGTTGGCTTCGTGGTTCCGCATGAAGTATCCCCATGTGGTGGATGGCTCTGTTGCTGCTTCTGCGCCAATCCTCAACTTTTTGGGGGATGAGATCCCCATCGATATGGAAGGGTTCATGCGTGTGACCACGTTTGATGCCACGCCGAGTGCTGGATCGCACGAGTTCTGTAGCTCGAGCATTCGTGACGCGTGGAATCGGATCATGGAGCTGGGAAGAGGTCAGCCAGGACGAGAGATGCTGGCGAAAGTGTTCTCTTTGTGTCATGCAGAGGATGTTTCATCCGAGGATGGTGTCACGGCGCTCATGGACTGGATCAAGGAGGCGTACACTTATATGGCGATGGGCAACTTCCCGTATCCTTCCGGGTACATTATGAATGGTCAGAGTGTCCTTCCAGCGTATCCGGTGCGTGCGTCATGCTCTTTTTTCGATCGGGATCCGGCCTCAGTCGATGACGAAGCACTTCTTACATCGATGGCCAAGAGCGTGGGCGTCTATTACAACAGCACCGCCGACAAGCAATGCTACGACTTGCATCCACCAAACAACGAGTCAGCTCGCGATGGCGAGTTTTGGGGATACCTCTACTGCGCCGAGATGTACATGCCGTCCAGTGGCAATGGCATTGACGATATGTTTTTGCCGGTTCAGTGGAATCTCACCGCCGAGAACGAGAACTGCAAGCAACAATGGGGTATCGAGCTCCGACCGGAATGGGCTGTCACGCAATATGGTGGCTACAAGGCGCTTTTCTCGGCCAGCAACATTGTGTTCAGCAATGGCAACTACGATCCGTGGTCTGCGACGGGAGTGTTGCAGACGATTTCGGACTCAGTGGTGGCTGTGCCGGTTGACGGTGGTGCGCATCATTTGGATTTGTTTTTCAGTAATGAGATGGATCCTCCTGCTGTTCGAGAAGCTCGTGCAATCGAGAAGCAGCACATGAATAGGTGGGTTCAGCAGTTTTATGAGATCAGGGGGCGCAGCGCTGCGCAATTGGCATTTGATGTGTGAAACCGCTTGTACTGATAAGGTTGGCGCTGACTGTTGCGACGGAAGAGAATTGTTTTCATGGTTTGACTTTATTCTTTTGTTTCGAGTTGATTCGATGCACTTGTACTCACTGCACAGTAGTGTTTTTGACTGGGCATGATGATTCGCAATAGATATAGATTGCCCACACCTGGTGACAGTCACACTCCATCGCGTGCCGATTCCATGATGGGGATGGGTTGTGCGGCATTTCCAGCCGTGTTCCTTGTTACGAATCCTTGATTAAAGATGGTGACGGAGTCAGGCTTCCGAGTCTGATGGTGCTACGTAAAGAGGTGTGAAGTCGACCGCTGGGCTCTTTGCCTCGAACGGCCATCAAGCGACATGCAATCTCGGGCCATTCGGATCCGCTTCCGCCACGAGCAACATTGATGCCGATGCCGACGAGATCCATCGCTTCGAATTCAGCTTAGTGATGGCAAACAATGCGACGATCCCGACCGACGTACGCACCGAGGTTGAACCAGTTGGTGATACTCAGGAAATGGTTCCATGGGTCTCCCCCAACAATCCTTGGCTTCAAGCAGAAGAAACACACCAGTAAGCACCACGCTGATGCGCTGTGTTCCAACAATGGATTGCTCTCTCTCTCTCTCTCTCTCTCTCTCTCTCTCTCTCTCTCTCTCTCTCTCTCTTGATCGTCATCCAGAACTGCCATCGAATTCAGCTGGGTTGAAACCAATGGAGTTGTGCTCTGTTGCTTTCCTTTCCAAACGGGTTGAAGTAAGAGTGTTGGTGGTCAGGTTTCCTTTCCTTGACTCAATCCCTCCGCTTCGTGAACTGATGAGAAACCAAGGGCCACTGAAGTAGGATGGACAAGAGCAACTTTGATCGAACCCACAAAACCACATCTACGGTACGATACCCATCCCCAACAGCACCAGAAATCCAGATTGCTTGCTGGCCACCACGATCCTCCGCTTCATCTCCGACCGCTTTGCTTCCTGACGCTGCTCCATCATGGCTCCTCTCATCCGCACCATGTCGGCCGCTCATGACAACCATCCATTTACGTCCTGAACGAAAAGATCGCGCCACCAAACCAACAAGATTCTCTGGTGTGTGCCACACTATTTTCGACTTGAAGATCTTTTCGTTGACTTCGCACCCTTTCACAGTACGTCAAGTTGAAATCCAGATTTCAAGCCACTTGCCAACCGCAAGCACGAGCAGAAGCCGAAGAACAAGAACAAGAACAAGAAGAACCCTCAGAATCCAAAAGGATGGCAAGAGAACAAGGATACCAGCAAATCGAAGAGCGCGAACCCATTCTGACGCCGCACCCTACCGCCGCTTCTTCTTCTCCTTCTTCTTCTTCGGCCCTGTCGACCAAGCAGAAATGGCTGGTAGTGTACGCACCAGTGTTACTGCTGCTGTTCGTGCTGCCTTCCATTGTGTTCCGCAACGATGACTTCGGGTCCAACCAAAAGATCTTGCGCGAACAACCAGACCAAGTTCCACCAACTACCAACACGTTGCGTCATGTAGTGCATGACCAACTGCGCTACAGCGCAAGCTACAACACGCTGATGCGCCCCACGGCCGACTCCAATCTGCTGCAATTCTGCGACGAAAGATTCTTTGAACAGCAACTGGACCACTTTCAACCCGGTGGACCAACTTACCAGCAGCGCTTCTTTGTGTGCTCGCAAGACACGTTTCAACAGAACACTGGTGTGGTCTTCTTTTACGTGGGCAACGAAGCTGACGTCGAGTTGTACCTCAACAACACGGGTCTCATGTGGGAAAATGCGCAAGAGTTTGGCGCCATGCTGGTGTTTGCTGAGCATCGATACTTTGGCAAATCCATTCCGTTCCACGGAGATGAACTGACCAAGAACATGCAGTACTTATCTTCGGAACAAGCGTTGGCCGATTACGCGGTTCTCATCGAGCATCTCAAGGAAACCATGAAGATTGATGTGCCTGTTATCGGGTTTGGCGGCTCGTACGGTGGTATGCTGGGTTCGTGGTTCCGCATGAAGTATCCGCATATTCTGGATGGCGTCATTGCTGCGTCGGCACCCATTTTGCATTTCTTGGGTGACGAACGACCAGTCGACATGGAAGGTTTCGCGCGCGTGGCAACCTTTGACGCATCGTTCGAGGCTGGTTCGGGCAAATACTGCCAGTCCAATGTGCGCCGCGTGTGGCAGCGCATGCAGGTGCTGGGCCAAACCGCAGAAGGACGAGAACTGGTGGGCCATTCGCTCTCGCTGTGCAAACCCGATGAACTTGCTTCCCCAGAAGATGTCGCCAGTCTGATGGAGTGGCTCAAGGGTGCATTCACCGAGATGGCTATGGGCAACTATCCGTATCCGTCCAGCTACATGTTGAACGGAAAGAGCTCGCTGCCCGCGTATCCCGTGCGTGTGGCCTGCTCGTACCTTGGCGACGATCTGAGCCAAGCAGACGATGAAGTACTCTTAAGTGCAATTGCCAAAGCTGTTGGCTTGTATTACAACAGCACGGGCAGCTCCAGTTGTTACGAGATGAACACGGCGCCAAATGAAGAGTCGAAGGAAGTGGACGACCTCTGGGGATACTTGTACTGCGCCGAGATGTACATGCCGACCAGCGTGAATGGGTTCGATGACATGTTTGTACCATCACCGTGGAACATGTCGGCCGAGAACGAGAATTGCAAGCAACAGTGGGGCGTCGAGTTGCGTCCAGAATGGGCCGTGACCGAATTTGGTGGATTCAAGGCGCTTTTGTCGGCCAGCAACATTGTGTTTAGCAATGGCAACTACGATCCATGGTCTGCGACCGGCGTGCTCTCGACCATTTCGGATTCCGTCGTCGCGGTATCGATCCCTGGTGGTGCCCATCACTTGGATCTATTCTTCAGCAACGAAATGGATCCTGTCAGTGTGCGAAGTGCCCGCAATGTGGAGAAACTGCACATGCGCAAGTGGATCCAGCAGTTTTATGAGAACAAGCAACTTCGTGAGCGAGCAGGAGGAGGCATTCCATGACAGACAGGAGTAGAAAGACCATAACATTCAGGACCGGAAGACCACATAAGTCAATCAGCGTATGCCACACATCTCGAGCCTATTCAAGTTGATGTGGTGCACGCCAAAATCCAAATCGGTTCCGTCAGCGACAAGACGTCGAACCATCTGATCGATCACGAGCTCTTCTCGTTCTCTCTTTCTCTTTCCGGTTGTTGTCCATCAAGTGTTGGTGTGGATGCGTGGGTTCACTCTGGGAAGGGGGAGCGTAAACGCCAGCCTGTTGTCTGGAGGGGCCATCGTACATACATTGACGAATACGATAACCACTTTGTCGCGCTTGATCGCGCGCCAGTGCACTCGGAATCATGCCGTCGATTGTTGGGAAGCCACAAAGCCCTTGACAGGTTAGGAAGTGCCTCGTGCGTATCCTCGAGAGTGGATGATTTTATCCATTTGTGGTTCCGATTGCTTTGAGACCTTGGCGCATGAAGACGACGATGACATGGAACGGATGGAAGATCGCATCAAGATGGTGTGTGCGCGGAAAGAACCAAATGCCAAAGCTACCACCTCCACCAAGGACAACGAGGCCCTTGTGGTCGAGTGGCAAGGCAAGCGTTCCAAGCTTTTCGTGCACGGCTTTGATCATCTATCGATCAAGAAGAACTTATCGTTTGCATCCAATGGATGAGCGAACGCATGGTATTGCCAATGAATGAAGTTGTCGTGTTCTTGACGAGAAAAAAAGATTCTCGCGAGGTCGCGCTTTCATTGTATCCACTCTCTAGGATCCCTCTTGGATTTCTTCTCTCTTCTCCATGATGAGTGGTGCGTTCTGCCTGAAGTGAAGGCGGCGTACAAGAAGCGGTACAACAAGGATCTTCGCGACCGCATTCATGGCGAGACAAGTGGTAATTATCGCGAATTGTTGCTGTGGATCTACGACGCTCCCTACGAGAGTGTCGAGGAGAAACCTGTTGCTGCTAGAACTGGAAGACCAGCTTGTTATGCATCTGCACCATCCTTGTCACATCATGATTATGGTCAACCCTCTAGGCAACAAGGCTATCTTCCTCAGCAAAAGGATCTCATTCCACAACAAAGATACCCACCTCCCAAAGGTCTTCATCCGCTATCAGCAGGAGTGTCAGGGTATCCGGTGCCGCAGGACTACTCCTATCCATCGCCGCAAGGGTATCCACCACCAACGAGTCTAGTCTGGAACATCGATGGGATCCCCATGGCACGTCCAGTTCGTTTTGAAGTCAAAGGTGCTACGATATTGCCAGTGGCAATCCCATGTCCTCCACTTCAAGGGTATGCTCCAGAAGCAGGATATCTTCCTGGGAATGATACGCCAGCTGCTCTACCTTCTTCTGGTCAGCAAGGAGTTACCCAAGAGGTGTACAGCTCGTCAACCCAGAGCTCTTACAAGCCTCAAGAACCGCGAAATGCACGGACAACAAGCCAACAGTCTCCCAAGCAAGACTTCATGCTGAGTTTGTATCCTCCATCGGTGCACCACCAGTTTTAGGGCAAGCCACTTGACTTTGCCAAGCGCATTGACGAAGCTTGCAGATCCATCAGCTCTGCACGGGATGTGCCGCCGATGATCTGGTTTTGGAGAAGAAGTTCCTTCCCAAGTCACCGGAGCATCGCGTTTCGATTGCCAAGCGATACAACCAGTTATTCGGCGCCACTCTCAAGGATCTGGTCAAGACCGAGACTGATGGGGGGAAGTTGCTCCGCTGGATGTGCCAACCGCTTCCGGAAGTGGAAGCGTCGTTGCTTCGTTGCGCGGCCAGTGGTCTTCGAAAGGACAAGAAGCTGGTGTCTCTGGTGAGTCTCCACCACGTGCATAGACGCGATTCTGAGGGGGAGCATGTATTTGATTGAGCTCATACGCGCGATGTTGAGATTTGGTCGATAGATTGTCATTGGTCGCACGGAACTTGAGCTCGGCATCCTCAAGAAGGCGTTTCTCGACATCGTCGGCAAAGACTTGGGCACGATGCTGGGCGACCAATTGAGCGGCGACTTTCGTAAAGTCATCATGACGGCGCTGCAAGAGCCACAGCTCGCCTTTGATCCATCGGTGCATAGTGCGAAACGAGCGTTGCAGGAAGTGGAAGCACTGGGTAGAGTTGATCCGACACGTGTAGGTACGGACAAAGATACTTTGATCAGGATCCTGCAGACCAGTCCACCGCAGCACTTGCGCAACATCAACTCGTTTTACTCTGTCCACTGGAACAAATCGCTCGTCCACGCCGTGGAGAAAGAGTTCAGCGGCGACGCCAAAGTGGCGCTGTTGGAACACACGCGATTGGTGCTCGAGCCTTTGGTGTTTGTGACAGTTGGAGAATGCCATGAATGGGTTCTTTCGCACGGACCACCAAGCTTTGAGCTTGGTCATGGTGCGGTACCACTCGTTGTTGGCTCAGATCAAGGCGACGTATCTGCGAAAGCATCAGAAGGGTCTTCGTGAGCGCATCATCAGCGCGACCGGTGGCGACTTGTGCTCGTTTTTGCTCACCATGTTGAGCAACGAGAGCGGTTGAACGCTCTGAATGGGCTTTGGGGGGGGGTGTCGTTGTTGTTGTTGTTGTTGTCTGACCATTTGGCATACCTCGACATGTTTGGCAAAGACTTCGAGTCCACGCTCTAGAAGAAGCTATGGCCGTCATTCACCATACACTGATCGGCTTTGTCAAGTCTGTTGCCACTGACAAGCGAGCAAAGCGCGACGCCGAAGCCCTGTACAAGGCTGGCCAAGGACAACTTGGGACTGAGTGAAGAAGCGTTCATCGCCATCGCGGTGGCCAGTCCCGCCGACCATTTGCGCAACATCAACAAGGTCTACGCCACCAAATACGACAGATTCGATCATCCAGGCGATGGAAAAACAGTTCAGTGGCAATGGCAGCCTAGAAGGCGCTTGTCAGATGGTGATGGAGCCATTGGAGTTCCTTTGCCGTCGATGAGCTTGGGTTGAGCATGGCGGTGGTGCGTTACCAGCTTTTGCTGGGGCTCATCAAGGCCATGTACCTCCCAAAGTACAAGAAAGAGCTCCGTGAGCGCATTACGAGCAGGACCGACGGCGACTTGCGCTCGCTGCTGCCCAATGTCATCAAATCAGCCACGTGAGTCAGTGAGCAGCTCATCGATATCAAAGAGGCACGTGGCAACCCACCACGTCATGGAAATCATCAAGCCCTCCATTGGGTAAAAGATCAGATGGATGAAGTTACACAGGTTCGCTCGCAAGTCATTCCCATACTCAAGCAGCGTGGCAATGACCATGTTCTTCTCGCCAGTATCGATTTGAACAGGTCAGTCGTGGCCACATGTCCCAACTTGTGCATACAGTATCCCAGTATGATGCTGTACCGAATAAATCAGGTTGGTCATTGAAGTTAGTAACGGATTCGTAGTTAACCACTAGCTAGTCGTTAGTTGTTTCAAACTTTCACTCCTCAAGATCAAGGATCTGTTTTGGTTTGCCCAGGGGGAATCAGTTGGGAAAACGCGTCGTCGTGACCAAGTCAACGAGTCCCCTCAGGAAGATCAGCCAAGAGCAAGAGCAAGAGAGAGAGAGAGAGAGAGAGAATGAGTGCACTGAATCTCTATCCTCCTTCCGCGCACAACATTTTCCACCATGTCAACGTGGTGTTCCCACCCAATGTCGACGCCGCTGTCCAAGAGATTTACAAGGCCTGCAAGGGACTCGGCACCGATGAGAAAGCACTCACCGCCGTCTTGGGCTCCAAATCCCCTGAACAACGCCATCTCATTGCGCTGCGATACAAAGAGTTGTATGGCAAATCGCTCAAGGACTTGATGAAGAGCGAGACGTCGGGCGATTACGGCCGACTCTTGCGCATGATCTCGACGCCGTTGCCCGAGTGCGAGGCGCAGATCTTGCGCGATGCCACCAAGGGAATGGGCACCAACGAGAGTTTGTTGGTGCAGGTGAGTTGTGTTGTCATCATGTCTGCAAGAGAGGGGTTCAAGGCACTGATCATATATGCGCGTTTGTATGATCTCGATTCCTAGATCCTCTCTGGTCGTACCAATGCCGAGATGAACATTTTGAAGAAGGCGTTTTATGAGCTCACCGGAAAAGATCTTGGTGTCGTCGTCAGCTCGGAGCTCAGTGGCGACTTCAAGAAAGTGATGATGGCCGTCTTGCAGGAACCCCAACAGGACTTCAACCCATCGGTGCATACTCCTGCCCAGGCTGAAGCCGATGCTGACGCTTTGTACAAGGCTGGTCAGGGTCGACTGGGCACGGATGAGAAGACATTCATCAAGATCATCGTGTCGAGTCCTCCAAAGCACTTGGTGGCCATTGACAACGCGTATTCTCGCAAACATGGCTACACCATCTCGAAGGCCGTGGACAAGGAGTTCAGCGGAGACGCTAAGAAAAGTCTCAATTACATCGGTGAGTGGCCGAGTTGGTTGGGCTTGTTGAGCCGGATTGTTACTGATTCCATGAGTTGTGTATGTATCCATAGTGCGTGTTGTGATGGATCCTCTTCCTTGCATCGCCGAAGTGTTTGAGAAGACTATGAAGGGATTTGGTACCGACGAGACTGGTTTGAGCACTGCCATGGTTCGATACCACTGCATTCTTCCTCAAGTGAAGGCGGCGTACAAGAAGCTGTACAACAAAGATCTTCGCGATCGCATTCATGGCGAAACCAGTGGTGATTATCGCAAATTGTTGATGGAGATCTACGATGCACCCCAAGACACAATCTCGGCCGCCGCGCCTTCTGTTCCAGTGCCTGGCCAAGTTTATCCTCCAGCTGCACCTCACGGATATCCTCCACAACAACAAGGTTACCCGCCACAGCAACAGGGTTATCCGCCACAGCAGCAAGGTTATCCACCACAACAGCAGCAGGGTTACCCGCCACAACAAGCCTACCCTCCGCAACAACAAGGATACCCACCTCAGCAAGGCCATCCACCACAACAAGGATATCCACCCCAACAACAAGGCTATCCACCGCAACAGGGATACCCGCCACAACAAGGAGGAGCGCAGGGATATCCTGCTCCACAACAACAAGGTTACCCACCACAGCAACAGGGATATCCACCGCAGCAAGGTTATCCACCACAGCAAGGCTACCCTCCCCAACAAGGTTATCCCCCACAGCAAGGCTACCCGGCACCGCAACAAGGGTATGGTGCCCCCCAACAACAAGGCTACCCAGCAGCCCAGCAAGGTTCTTGTGCTCCACAGCAAGGATTCAACCAACAACAGTACCCTCCTCGTGGCTACTAGAGTAGGTAAGGTCCAGCGTTATTGAAATTGTTCTCCCGCAATGAAAGTTTCTTAGAAAGCGAGAAGAAGACGCGTCGTCTCTTTCCGTCATTTCGCTTCTTCTCGTCCAAGCGCATTTCTCCGTCGAATCTGCTCGAGTCCTGTCTCGTGTTGTTTGTGCTGTTCGGAGATTTGTTCTTCAGCACAGCAACAATTGTCGTTTCAACTGTCATTGTACGTTTTGCCAGCTTGCTCCTCAATCAGCCAACGATCAGTTGTTTCCCGAAGATGGCTTTCTTGCAAGTTGTTGTGGTGCTTTTGCTCGCTCATGTCCACGACGTGGTTGGTCAAGAGCGTCGAGTTCAAGCGTTTCCAGGGGTTCCTTTTGACCCACGACTCAACAACGGCAATGGCTTCCTCAACGGCAACGGCAACGGCTTGCAGCCGAATGTGGTCAATGCGAATGGGAATTCACCGCAGGGTAACTTACCCCAGGAAGCTGTCAACCAAAACAATCCCTCGACTCCTCAAGGTGCACCACCTGCTGCTCCGGGGGATGCCAATCGTCCCAAGACTGCTGCACCAGGTGCTCCAAACACGAACCACAATCCTGCCCCAGCACCAGTGCCACCAGCAGCTCCAGCTGCTGCACCGCCAGCTCCTGCTAATCCTTCCGTCAATGCTCCACAAACTCCAGCAAACACGTCACATTTTGCGTCGAGCACCAATTCTTCGTCATCCAGTAGCAGCAAATCGTCGGAAACCGTTGGCTCCACGAATTTGACGACACACCACAGCAGTGCAAGTGACGCGTCTTCCGGTCCAGCCGACACCAAGGACAAGAAGAAGAGCAAGTCGAGTGCATCAACTCGCAAGGTGTCGCTGCTTTCAGTCGGTGTGCTTGCCTGGATGGTTGGCGCTGTGGTGATGTGAGATGGGAGCCTTGGAGCTGTGAGGTTGTGTAGGCATACAACTGCGTGTTTGGGAGTTGACAAAGAGACGAAAGCGCGATGAAGCACCGAGATATCGGCATGTGTGTTTGTTGTTGGGCTAGTTGACGGTCAACGAGTTTTCTGGCAGCCATGGCGAAATGTGTTTGAAACTTTCACAGTTGCCAACAAATGCAGTCAAACAGATTCTTTGGTGCTTGATTATCCAAAAGACACATGCAACAAAACTACCTGACGACGGAAACAGTGTGTCTTGTCTTTCTAAGTCAGGTGGAGTTAGATATCACCCTGCACAATGGCTGGCTGGCAGGCTTTAGCATTTGCTGGGAGCGGGCTTGTCGGTGGGCTTGTCAGTGGGTTTGTCCGTAGGCTTGTCGGTGGTGGGCTTGCACGACTCGGCAAAGTTGTCCACAAGCTTCTTGACGTTGAAGGCGACGGGACCAAGGGTGATGTCACAGTCGCTAGGGCTCTTGGAAGCAAAGACCTTGACGGTCTCGGCGCAAGCAGCGGTCTTGCACATGGTCTCCCATTGAGCATCCGATGGCAAACCAGTCGGGGCGATGAAGTTGTAACCCGAGGCCGCAGCGCAGGCCTTGAGACTGGGGTTGCTGATCAGGTCCGCGTACTTGGTGATCTCGGTGGCAGGACAGTCAGCGGCGTTGGCGGCGGTGAGGGCAAGAGCCAGCAGAGCGAAAGCAGCGGTCTTCATCGTGGAAATGGTTGGACGCTCGGTTGCGTTGGGAAGCAAATGGAAAAGTGAGGAGTGCAGAGGTCTCCGCAAAATACAGCCGCCACCAGAACTGCAGACCAGGACTCTGACCGTCCGAAATGACGTGAACTGCCTCAAGCCATCGGAACCCCGCCAAGACGCCATGGCTTCATGCGACCTTGCGCAAGAACAAGACAGAAGACGATCCACTCGTCTAGGAATTTGCTGGATGATGGATTGAGTGCGCCGGGCTCTGGTGCATTGAAGTGCCTGCGCGCCACGACTTGATCTGGTTATGGCTACAGCTACACTTTGGACACGCGGGAAAGCAGGGACCATGGGTGCAGAATCTGGAGAAGCCATGTCATGGCCCATGAGAACTGCACCGATGGAGGAGCTTTTGCTGCAAATGAGAGCAAGTCTTCCAACCAGCGCTTGCGAATCCATCCAAGAAGGCGGCTCCGCCCGCAAACACGAAGATCGGCGGCATTGTGCGAGGTGTTTGACAAAGAGAGACACCGAGGACTCAAACCAACTAGAACAAGGCACTGCGTTTGTTTTGGTGGGCACTTGTGCAACAGTCTACAAGTTGTTGGATCAGAGATTGTTGATGTCGCCCATGAGATTCACTTTGGACCCTCGGAACAAAGGAGGCAACGCGCTTTCCAACTGCACCACCACCCAGTTAATCGCATCAGCTCTTTGGCATCAATCCCTCTGGACCTGCTCGCCACCCGGCACGTACCTCTCGCTTGAGCTGGAGCGTATCGCGAGTGAGTTGTTCGATCTGAGGATTGACTTGCGCCGTGTTGTCGACCAGTTCCATGTTCCTGTCTTCGAGCTTCTTGATCTCCCGTCGAGACTTGTCGGATTGTTTCACAAGCATGGCCAGACTTGCCACTTGACGATCTAAATACCTGTGACAACACCCATTCATCATAGAGCGTTGGTGAGTTGCCTGATCTCATCGCATTGCGATGAATTCCAAGACGCACTTGTCGGACGACTGCAGCAACAAGAGCTGTTGCAAACGCTTTTCCGTCAGACTCGCCAGAGTCTTCGTCACGGTCGTCTCCAGTCGACTAATCATGTCGATACTCTGTTGTTCCAAGAGATCTAACGCCAGGTGTTTCACGAGACACCTATAACTCTTCAACAACTGCACAACCAGAGACCTCATGCAACTCACCACCCGAGCCTTGAAATTGATTGGCAAACGCGACGTTGTCATTGGCGCCAAACTCGTCTTTGCGCATCTGAAGAAACGCTTGCAACTCCAATAGATCGTTGTATACACGAGAGCGAAAGTCGTTGGCCGCCAAAAGACTCAACTTGGAGATCTTGGCCGCATCGGTCGTGGCATCGTCTTTCTGTTCGGGGGCCGAGGTCGACACGGAGAGCTCCTCCTCCACGCCAACGAGATCCGACGAGTCGCCAATGGAAATGTCCCAGTCGATCTCCACCGGTTGGTCCGACGAAGACGCGCTGTCCGCTTCAGGCACGGAAACCGTTTCGATGCCCCAATCAATGGTCGCGACTCCTTCCTCATCGATTGACGCGACTTCGCCAGTGTCTTCAAGTGAAATGTCCCAATTGATTTCGCCCACGTTGGCTTCTTCGACCGGAACCCCACTGGCAGCGTTGAACGAGCGTTCAAACTCTTTCAGATCCCCTTCGGGCGCCTCAAAGAGTTCTCTCAGCGCTTCAAAGAACACCACGCGACTCGACTCGTTGTCGGACGCTTCTCTGGCGGCATCCACGTTGCGCAAATACGCTTGTAGCGCCTCGTGGTACGCCACAGCTTCGGCGATTTCAGGACTGCAAATTCGGTGCGCAATCTGCTCAAACAGTGCTGGCAGTTGTCTGGGCAGTTGCTTGAGCTCTTCGCGAAAGCTGTGACCCTGAATGCCGTACTCTCCACACAGTGACGAGAGACGACGCTGGTACTCGGCGATGCTCTTCTTCAGGTCCTACTCAACGCATGATCATGCAGTGAGCTGTCTGAGTCGCTTGACGGGACTGGCAGATAGATGAAGGGGGCGGGGATTGGCTCCCTTACCACGATCTTTCGGTTGTTCTCGGTCACTAGCTTCTCGTTCTGTTGAATGGTTTTCTTCAAAAACGGACTGAACAGCCATGCAGAAAGATTCATTTGATCACATCACATTGCATCGCCTTCCCCATGACAGCAGCTCGGTTCCCCCGAGAAACTCACATCTCATACGCCGTGTTGTGGGCCAAAAGCCGTGCCGCTTCGGCGGCAAACAAATTGTTTTTCTCGTACGCTCGTATGACCGCATTCCAGTTTTTCATCAGTGGTGAAGTGTACTACACAAAGTAAATACCCAACGTCATCGTCATCGTCATCGTTCCCATGTTGCACTTGTTGACAACAAGATGATTCCTCTTTTCCACCACACATGCACGAGACCTGGCCGAAAAAGTTCTTGCTGGCTGCTTCGGGCGTGTCCTGCAGCAGTTCCATGATTTTCTTGCAGTCAAAGAACTGGAGATGCTCGTGATCCTGCTTTTGCTTGAGAAATGCGTCCAATTCTGGAGATTTCTCATGCAAATCACCCCAACAGGCCGCGATGGTGTCGCGAATGCGTTTGTGGGGCTCTAGCCATTTGGCCGGCACGATACGGCGGTCGACCAGCGCCTCTGGTGGCATCCACACCACACCAATCACAAGTCAGTATCGTTCCATGAAAGGGATGGTGCCCACTGCAGCCCCCAACGTACCCAAGAGCTTGCCATATTGTATGTCAATGACGAGGGTCATGGTCTTGTTGCCGCTCAAGGAAGTGCTTTGGTTGAAATGACAAGTGGGTCGATCCACCCAGCAGGTGTTCCACTCGATGTCCCAAATCGTTAAGGTGGGTCCCTGTGCCACCAAGCCACGCAAAAGAAAAAAGAATACTGGTATCCTCTTGGGTTTTGAAGGGAATCCACACAAAAAAACCTCACGAGTGCCACCAAAAAAGATCTAAAAAACCTCGTTTGGAGAGATTGGGCGGTATCGCTTGCTCCCCCAGATTCTAAACAGCGTGAGTGGCGGCGCAGTGGACCAAACAATCGGAAAGCAAGTTGTTGGTTGGGTTGCTTTGGGCTTTTGTTGGCGTGGACCGTGCGAGAAAGAACCAAAAAATAACCAAACGAGAGCGAAGAGAGACGACAGACACAAAATCACACAGACACACAGAGACAGCATGAGTCGGCGTGAGTATTTCCTACAGAAAGGGCGCCACATTCAGCAGTTGAGTGAAGAACCTACCGCCGACGACCGAGTGGTCTCGGGAAAACCCGCCAAAGAGGTAACCCAAACAGTCGATGGCTAGAAGCATTTGTGATGGCTCTTTGTGTGCTGGTCTTTTTTTTTCTCTCTCGATGTGTATATATATATATGTGTGTATGTGGCTGGCTGGGTGGGTCTGTGGATGAACAAGCGACTAACTGGAAATGGTGGTGCGATCTCCATGGCATGGGGGCAATGAACAGCTGGCCAAATACCGCGATTTGTGTCCCCAGGGCACGGACGATGCGCAGATTCTGGACATGCTGGAGCAGACCCACGGCGATGCGCAAAGGATCCAGGATGCTATCAGTGAGATGTGGGAGCGAAACCCCAACGGTGAACAACAAGACTGGGCCACGGTCTCCAAAAAACCCAAAAAACAGAAAAACCCGGCGGTGGCACCCCATTCGGGCCATGGCCATCCGCATTCTGCACAGAAACCACTGGAAGAATCCAGCGGAAGCGGCTTTGAGCGAGCATCATACTCCAGAGGAAGAGGTGGAGGCGCCACGCGAGGCAGAGGCACGTATTCTTCACGTGGTGGAAGGGGCGGACGAGGCCGTGGTGGCCGCGGTGGTCCACCGTACTTGGGAAGAGGCGGTCGTGGTAGTGGCGCGGTCGGCACAGAAGAGAATCCAGTGGAAGGAGGTGACGAAGATACCAAAGAGAATGCGGCCGAAAACAAACAGGCCGCTTTAGACACGGAGCAACCTGGAAGCGAATCAGAAACACATTCGACAACAGCCAAAGACCACGCAAAAGCTCCTGGATCGCACAGAAAATCTACAAAAGCTCCTGCAGCGCAACAGCCACCAGTGCAGCAAGCACCTCCACCAGCAAACCCAGTCCTAACCGGCGCCTGGGCAAAAAAGCCCAATCTTGGAGGAATCGGAGACAAAGCCAAGATCTCACCGACCCCAGCACCTGCTTCAACTCCAACACCAGCACCAGCACCGAAGCCTGTTGCTGCGGCACCCACTGCTGGATCTGCTATTACACCAGCATCACCAACAAAGAAAGCATCCAAGACACCTGAAAAGGCTCCTTCTTCGCCAGTGAAAAAGCCAGCAGTGAGTCCAAAGAAGCGTCAAGAACCAACGTCTCCACAAAAGGCCAGCGTGTCTGACATTGAACTCAGCGACTCCGATGACAAGCGCGTGAAATCTCCCAAGAAAGAACAAAAGCTGGACTCCCAGTCCATTGCTTCTGGCTGGGGTTCTTTGGATGTGTCAGGATCTGCGATGTCTGACTGGTCGAGCTCTTCGGACAAGAAATCCACGAGCGTGAACGCGTGGGCGCGTGGAAGCCCCATTATGTCTTCCGTTTCTTCATCTCAGACGGAAACTGCAAGTGCGTTGCCAACTGTCGTCCCTGGTTCTCCAAAAGACATCCAAATCCCAAGTGAATCTCTGGCTGGCTCGTCAGCTGCTAGCCCAAAACAATTCTTGCGTATGGGCAAGTGGGACAGCGCTGTGACTGCTGATCTTTCGCTGCAATTTGGTAGTTTCTCTTTGAATGGCGTCGATTCCTTGGAAACCAGCGCTTCTCCTCGGGGCTGGTCTCCGAAGGCTGAAGCTCAATCCACCGAAAGTCAAAATGCTTGGACAACTCACCCCTCGCCCAAGAAGAAAACCCCGTTGGCATCCGAATCAAGAGCTCGTCAAATGGACGAAGAACCTCTCAGCGTGCAAGCACAGCTTGGCCCTATCGACAACTCTACGCAGACACGAAAGACCCCGCTCTCTGTTACCAATGCTCCTCCTGGGTTGTCCGTTGAACCTGGTCAAGTCACGCCGAAGGGCGCTCAGTCTCCACAGTCCTACACACCTTCGGCACCATCTCCAGCTTCGCTTCCAAAACCAGATGAAGTCACCCGAGCATCGCCGTCCAGAACTCAAGGCCACTTTCAATCTCAAGGAGCTACGCAAGCTCAGTCCGCTAAACTCAACTTGCAGTCCTCTGGTGCCTACTCTTCGGATTTTGGTGGCAAGGGCTCGTCGTTATACCAATCCAGCTACTCACAGTACTCGATGGATTTGGTCGGCCGCAACAACACTGCCGCAGGCAATATTGCTCAGACTCAGTTGGCATCAAGCTCCAGCACTCCCAAGAGTTCGGCTCGCAATGCCAGTGGTGCCATTGCGTCGGGTGCTGCTCAATCCCCGTCTCAAAGCTCCCAGTTGCAACACCTTCAGTTGCAGACTCAGCAACAACAAAAGCAGCAGCAACAACAGCAACTGCAACAACAGCAGCAGCAGCTTCAACAACAACAGGCTCAACAACAGCAACAACAGGTGCAACAACAACAACAACAAGCTCAGCTTCAGCAACAAGCGCAGCCTCAGCAACAAGCTACTTCGTCACAACAGAGCCAACAGACCCATTCCCAGAGCCAGCAGCAACAGCATCCTCAACCGCAGCATCAGACTCAATCTGGTCCTCAAGGATACCATCCGCACTATCCACCACCCCCACCACCAGGAATGGCTGTGCCGTACAACCCGTACACCTACGCCAACTACTATCAAGGCTATGGTTACTATCAGAATCCTCAGGTGTGTGTTTGTCCAGGGGATCCCTTTCACATATATGCTCAGGAGACTGATTGTTGTGTGGCTGATTGATGCAGTATCCTCAGTACAGTCCACGTGCTCAGTATCCTCCGCGTGGCACTATGCCATATGGTGTGGAGGGTCCCATGGGCTTTTCGAATCCGCCAACGTAAGCTTATCATTTGTTATGAGCGCTACAGTGAAATTGTGATGCTGACATCCTGCTGTATACTACTTTCTTTCGACACCACAGTATGCCCGTCGGATATCAGGACCAGCATCTGCTTGCGCATCAACACGAGTATGCGTCCATGCCTCAGGGTTTTGGCGAGATCACGGGAGCCTACCTGCAACAACCTAGTGTCCAGCATTCGAGTGGAAGCCATCATCACATGCATCAGCAGTCTGGCCCGCAGAGCCACGGCAAGAGCAGCGCGCCTCTCTCTTCCTCCTCGGGTTCGCAGCAGTCGCACTCGCAACGTTCTGGCGCTGGCATGTCATCGTATCAGAACACTGCTTCGGGTAGTGCGGGTAGCCGCGACCATAGCAGCAATCCACCTGCTCCCAACACTTCAAGTGGCATGTCTTCGGGCTCGTATGGTCAGCACTACGGCTGGGGTTCGTATGGTGGCCAACCGATGGGTGGCTGGGGCACCCATATGATGCCTCAGGGCTACCAGCAGACACCTTCGCAGCACCAGCACCAGCACCAACAGCATCCAGGGTCTCATCAACAGTCCTCGTATCGTCAGTATGGGTCAACTGGCTCAGCCGGTGGCAACGCCTCGAGTGCTGAAGCAACGGGCAGCAGCAGCGGTGGCCATTGGAGCTCGTAGACTTCGACAAAACTGAAGCAATGCAATCGTTGTGGCGCTTTGCTGGAAAGGATGAGATGAGCGGTCGTGTAGAGTAACAGATAGGGTCAATCACACACACAAACACACTTTGCGCGCGCACTTTGCAACAATTAACCGATAGCAAGTATCCACGTTTTCGGTCTACTGGTTTGTGTTGCTTGAGGGCCCTATCCCTCGCGTACCTATCTGAGAACTGTTCCTGCAATGGGGTGCAATCCTGTAACGGCAAGCTAGGCAGGTCGGCAGCAGGTTGGCAGGTTCCGTCAGCTGCTACTACTAGTACTCACAGCTCAAAGCGGACCGCCAACTCCTTCTTTGAAGCAAGCACTCTGTCACTCCCTCGTTCGTTCGTTGGTTCGTTCCTTCTCTTTCGCGGTGACAAGAGCCAAGCCATTTGGGTTGGAGAGAGTGCAGAGGCAGAGGCAGAGGCAGAGGCAGAGTGGAGTTGCGCCAGTGACGACGCTCTCTCGCTTTCACTCGTTCTCGTTTGCTCTCTCGTCTGTCTGCAAGTTCGTTCGTCCAGCAACCCAAGTTGGAAAGCGTGAGGGCAGGGCAGGTCAAGGTCAAGGTCATCCGGCGCGGAAAAGAAAGGAAAAAGCCTCTTAGAGAGCTCGCAGTGTTGTCCAAGAGCGTGTTGTTTTGAACATTTAAAACACTTGGACGTTGCTGCCAGTTGCGTTCGCCTGGTTGCTTCATTACCACACGCATCTCTATTGGGGTTTATCATCATCATCCATTACTACTAGAACCATCTGGTGAGACCAAGACCTTGGTGGATGCCTCAAGACTAAGAACAAGACCATGGACGTGGATTCCCGGGTTTGGATACCAGACCAAGATGGTGACCGCGTCTGGGTCTCGGCCAAGATCCTCAGCCACCAACAGGACCAACAGCAGGTCACGGTGCAGATTGAGGATGGCACCACCGAAGACTCCCCGGCTGCTTCGGGATGGTGGGGCCTTGTCACTTCGCTGCCAGCGTTGGCAGGCATCTCCACCACCAGCGGCAAGATCTGTGAGTTGTCGCTGCAGTTCAACGCCCAGGGTGAATGCGCCAACGTGTTGCTGCAGAACCCCCATGACAAACAGGACCAAAACGATCTCGTGACGCTGCCGCATCTCCACGAGGCTTCCATTCTCAATTCTCTGCGACTACGCTACGGCCGCGACGTGATTTACACGCGAATCGGCGACATTCTGGTCTCGGTGAACCCGTTCAAGGACCTCAGTGGCGTCTACTCGGACCAACGCATCCAGCAATACGCCCAAGCGCTTCCCCATGCGTTTGGCGATCTGCCTCCGCATCTCTACGCCATCGCCAAGGCCTCGTTTGACGATCTGTGCGACAACAAACGCGACCAGTCCATTCTCATCAGTGGCGAATCCGGCGCCGGCAAGACCGAAGCCACCAAGATCATCATGAAGTACTTTGCGTCAACTTGTGCCGCCGATTCCACTGCATCCAGTCAAGTCCAAAGTCAAGCAGCAGGTCCACCGCCTTGTTCGTCGTCCAACGACGACCGATCCGTCTCCATCGAGTGCCAAGTGCTCCAGTCCAATCCGATTCTCGAAGCCTTTGGCAACGCGCGCACGGTGCGCAACGACAACAGTTCTCGCTTTGGCAAATTCATTGAGATCCAACTCGACGCCAAGCGCAAGATTGTCGGCGCGCGGATCCGCACCTATCTGCTGGAAAAGATCCGTGTCATCAACCAGGCGTTGAGTGAACGCAACTTTCACATCTTTTACGAACTAACGAAATCCATCAACTGCGCGAAAACCAGCCGTGCCGATCTGTTGAGCCAGACGTTGGTCAGCTCCTTGGACGAATGCTGCGCCAAATGGCAGCTGCAGTCACCACAACAATTTGATTTACTCAACCAGAGCAGCTGTTACGACCGTCAGGACGGCGTCGACGACACCCAGCAGTTTGCAGTCACGATCCAGGCCATGAAAGCCATCGGCATGACCCCGCAAGAGATTGAAAACGTGCTGGACATTGTGGCGGCAGTTCTGCACTTGGGCAACGTGCGCTTTGACCAAGTGAAAAGCTCGACGCAGTTGAACGTCCAGGAAGCCGTCGTGGCCGAGCACACCAGAAGCCATCTGGAACACGCGTCTTCGCTGTTGCAGGTGGATCAGCGCAAACTAGTCGATGCCATGACCAAGCGTTTGCTCGTAACCGCCAACGAGACTCTGGTGGTCGGCATGGACGCCACCCAGGCGCTCAATACGCGCAATGCTTTGGTCATGGAGTGCTACCGGCTACTGTTTGACTGGCTGGTGACGCGCATCAACAACATGATTTGCGAAAAGCAATGCACCAAAGTGATCAACGTGTTGGCGCTGTTGGACATTTTCGGCTTTGAGGACTTGGCCGACAACTCGTTTGAGCAAATGTGCATCAACTACGCCAACGAAGCGTTGCAGAACCAGTTCAACCAGTTTGTCTTTGACGAAGAGCAAAAGCTCTACGAGCGGGAAGAGATTGAGTGGAACTTTGTGGATTTCCCCAGCAACACGCTGTGTCTCGAGCTCTTTGAGAAGAAGCCCATCGGGGTGTTTTCGTTGTTGGACCAGGAGTGTCTGTTCCCGCAGGGCACGGACCGCGCGTTGCTGTCCAAGCTTTACGCTGAGTTTCTGCCAAACACCAACAAGAGCCCCCGACGCAATTCCCGAACCAACATCAACTCCAATGGCACCATCACGAGTGGCAATGCCCAGGACAACTCCAACAAGCACTTTGTCTCGGCCGGTGCGCTGCTCAGTCAGAGCCATTTCGTGGTGCACCACTATGCGGGCCAAGTGCGGTACACGGTGGACGGCTTTCTTGTCAAGAACAAGGATTCGTTTTGCGAAAGCGCAGCGATGTTGCTGTCTTCGTCGTCCAACACACTCATCAAAAGCCTGGCCGACCACGCGAGCCACTCGGCCAGCAATGGCAATAGCACCAGCTCCAACGCCATCACGACCTCGGCCAATGGACTCCGCTCGACCCTGGGGCTTCGTCGCAACAAATCCTCCATCGCGGCTGTGAGCGTATGCACCCAATTCAAACTACAGCTCGGCGAGCTTCTTGACACCATCCGACTCACCAAACCATACTACGTGCGCTGCATCAAACCCAATGACCAAAACGTAGCCGACTCCTTGTGCTCTCGTCGGGTCGTGGAGCAATTGCGAAGTGGCGGTGTGCTTGAAGCCGTTCGCGTTGCCCGGGCGGGCTTTCCAGTGCGAATGCCCCACGAGGAGTTTCTCGAGCGCTACTCGGGCATTCTCTTTTACAAGAACGAGTCGAGCAAGACTCTGCAAGCTTGTTTGACGCGGCTCTTTGAGTCAGTGCTTCCTGGCGGGTGTGAGGAGGAGTCGTCAACTTCGTCAACTCAAGAAGTGCCGACCAGCCAAGACCAGAAACGCTGTCATTATGGCGTTTGTGTGGGCAAAACGATGGTCTTCTTCAAGCGTCAGCCGTACGAAATGCTGGAAAAGTATCGCTACCAGGTGCAGATCTCCACGGCGATCATCATGCAAAAGACATGGCGAGGCTTTTGCCAGTATCACCGGTATCACCAATTCCGCAACGCAATACTTTCGCTGCAATGCCGATGCCGAGGCCGCAAGGCGCGACGACTGGCGCAAGAACTGCGGGAGATTCGAAGTGTCACGGTGCTGCAGCGGAACGTGCGCAAATGGCAGGCAACCTGGCGGTTCACCAATGTGAAACGACTCGTGCAGTGGACCCAATGTGCGTGGCGCTGTAAAACCGCACGACGAGTCACCCAGTCTTTGCGGGAAGAGAAAGCCGGCAAGATCCTCATCAAACAGTTGCGGATCTTCCTCGCCAAACGTCGCTTTGCGCGCTGGAGACGCGCTTTGGTGCAGTTGCAGTGCGGGTTTCGTTGCAAAATGGCCAAAAAAGAGCTGTTGGCGCTGCGCCTTGAAAGCAAAAACGTGGCCAAACTGCAAAACGACAACATGCAGCTCAAGGACGAGTTGAAAGAGCTGAAACTCGAGTTGCTTGCGATGAAAGCCGTCATGTTGAGTAATGCGGTGGAATTAAACGAAGAAGCCATTTCGCTGCAGACCGACCCAGAGCCGTTGGCCCTGGAGAAAACTCCCCGCGAGTACCACGAGACCCGGTACTCAGACCAACAAGAGCATGAACAAGAGGCTGGCCACCCGTGTGCGGACCAATCGTCGTTTTCGTCTACTGCTTCACCTGGAGTTGGTGTCGCCGACTCCAATCAAGACTCGGACCCGGTCAAACCCGTGTTCTCTTTGGAGCTTCCAGAGACGGTCAAGTTGCAGCAAGAGCACGTCGAAGCTCAAGTGCGCACGCTTCGAGATCAACTCAAGAACGCAGCCACGCAAGAACAAGACCTCGTGGTCAAGAAGTTTGTGGCGTCCCAGATCAAATCCAAAGCGGCCAACTTGCGTCTTCCAGAGCCTTTGCATCACCCGTCGGGCAACGGCCACATCCGTGCCGGGCCCATGACCACCACGGCCGCAATGGCCCGATCCAGTCGCACCATGTCGAGTTATCCGACCACCACGCGTAGTTCCATCGGCTCGGACATTCTGACGCCAAAGCAACAGCCGACACGCAAGTCGTCGTTTGGCTTTCCGTTGTCGACACGCGGCATGTTTTCTTTCTTTGGCGGCACTGGAAGCGTCGGCGCGGGTAGCGTGAGCGATGATGATGGGGGTTCCCAGTTTGGCGACTTTGATCGATACTCTTCGGCGTCGGTGCGCATGCGTTTTTCGTCTTTTTCCGGAAGTGTGCCGCGATGGGTCAAAGACTCGCATTGCAAGGCATGCAAATGCCGCTTTGGGCTGTTGACGCGCCGCCACCATTGCCGCCAGTGCGGCTACTCGTTTTGCTACGAGCACTCGACGCGCAAACAACTGCTTCCGTTTTTGGGGTACCACGAGCCCGTGCGCGTGTGTGATGACTGCTTTGAGCAAAACTGGATCGAAAGCGACCGGTCCACCATGTACTCGCCGTCCCCGAGGGACGAGGGCTCCATTTGCTTGGACAAACCACCGCTCAGCACTGTCGAGGAACTGGTCAGCAAGCCGTCATAGTCGCAAAGAGCGATGCACCACGCGGCACGGAGCACACAACGCCGCCATAGAGACACACAAGTAGGAAGACTCTTTTTTAAACTATATCATCGCGCCATTTTGGTGTGGGCTTTGGAATGAATGGCATAGTGTTTTGAGTTTTGACGAATGCGTCGTCTCTCACTTGCGTTTGGGCTTTTTGGAAGCCGACTTGTTGGCTTCCTTCGGCTTGAGCGGCGCAAACGTCATACGATGGATGGCGCAAGGTCCATGGGTGGCAATGGCTTGCATGTGCGCTCTGGTGGGGTACCCTTTGTGTTGCGCGAGGCCATACGCTGGGTATTGCTTATCGTAGTCGAGCATGAGGCGATCTCTCGTGACCTGCTCAAGCACAAGAGATGATGATTGATCACTCAGTTCACCCTGTGGATCAACAAAGCCACACAACACGGTTTGCAAGTCGTGCACCTTGGCGATGATGGAGGCTGCCGCGATGCAGTAGACCTTGGAGTCTCCTCGGATTACCGTCTGGGCTTCCACCGAGAGCTGGGACGGCATGCGGTTGCCGTCGACAAACACGAAATCTGCCTGGATGGGCAGCGCGTCGACGGCTTTGGCCATGGACTCGAGCGAGGCCTGCAGAATATTGATCTCGTCAATGCGTTGTGCGCTGTTGATCTGTCCGATCATCAGAAAAGGGATCATAGTATGAGTCTAACGCTATGCGACAAAGCAGGAAGAGAGATGTCGCATCGCACATGCACCGCGTATTTGACTTGCGGGTGACTCGTGAGCTGCTCATAGAGCGCTTCGCGTTGCTCTTCGTTGAGTTTCTTGCTGTCGGCGACACCTTCAAGCACCAGACTGGATGGAACAAAGCACGCCGCCGCGACCACAGGTCCTGCCAAAGGGCCTCTTCCAGCTTCGTCCACGCCGATGACCCATTTGAAGCCTTTAGCTTCTTGGGCCAACTCGTAGGAGCGCGAAGAGATCAAGTGGCTACTGGACTTCTTCTTCTTCTTCTTTGTATTGTTGGCGTTGGACTTCTCGTCAGCACCATCATCGGTCGTCGCCTTCACGGGTGTTCGCGTGCGCTTGAGGATGCGACGGATGGTGGTGGCATCGCCATCTTCAACTGGCTCTGCTGGAATGGATGCGTTGACGCGTGCTGAACGCTTTCTGGTGGAAGCAACTGGAGAGATCTTGGAGTCTGTTGAATCAGCAGTGGCATCCACTGGTTGAAGTGCCTGAAGCCGCGCGGACCGCCGCAGCGTTTGCACCGGAACAGCCACCGCCATGTCCAGCACGTGTCGTCGAGCCATTGCCAGTGCTTGCATGTCAGGCTACTGGTCAACTTGTCCGGGAACAAAACCGGTGCCAAACCCAAGCAGACGCGGTTAGGTGGTGCGTGAACTTGGTTCGGGGGTTGTAGGGGCAAGAGGAGCGTGGGGAGATTTTCAGCCAATAGCACGGTCGCAGCTGTTTTGGCATATTCCTGTGGCTCCAAGGCAAAAGAAAGCGGCCAAAGCATCAGCGGCAGCCACCTCACAAGTGCAAAAGGAACAGAAAGAACAAGCCAAAGATAACCATGGCCGACGAGAAACCCAAAGAGAAGAAGCTCACCAAGAAGGAGCTGCGCATTCTGGAACGTCAGAAAGCTGCGGTAAGACTTAGCCTCTTCTTTGGATCAACGATCAGCTGGCGCCTCGGAGGAAGAGCTGATTCAGCAGCATATCGTTTGGGGTTGTATCTTGGTGATGACCACGGAAATGCATGCAGGCGGCCGCGGCGGCACCAAAGCTCACCGAGAACTTCGGCGAACCGCCCATTCTCCAGTCGCAAGACAAGACCGGAAAGGTCTTCAAGGAGTGAGTGGGTTGATGCTGATGTTGAATAGATCCCCGCGCAGACGCTGACTGGTTGCTGATGATGATCACCAGTGTGGCCGACATCCATCCAGAGCTGCAGAACGAGTCGTTTTGGGTGCGTGGATACCTTCAGAACATCCGTGCCAAATCCAAAATCGCTTTCCTGTTGCTTCGCCAGGGCCACTCGACCATTCAGGCTATCATGACGGAGGTAAACGCAAGAGACACAGTTGGCGTCATATCCGGGTGGAGTGGCTTGAAAGGACTCACTGGTGATGATGTCCACAGAGCGATGACGTGCCACGTCCCATGATCAAGTTTGCCAGCGGTATCCCCAAGGAATCCATCGTGGACTTGTACGTGACGGTGACGCTGCCAGCGCAACCCGTGCTGAGCACCACCCAGAAGGACGTGGAGCTCAATGTGCACAAGGTCTTCATCATCAACAAGGCGCTGCCCGAGCTTCCGTTCCAGATCGAAGATGCGGCTCGTCCCGACGCTTTGGTCAAGGCTGAAGGCTCGACTTTTGTGGATGTTGGTCTTGATACTCGTCTCAACACTCGGTAGGCGGGATGTCTCGCTGCTATGATCTGTTGCGCGTTCTGACATGCTTCTCTATTGTCACTTACAGGGTGTTGGACTTGCGTACGCCTGCCAACCAGGCAATCATGCGCATCCAATCAGCGGTTGGCCAGTTGTTCCGTGAATTCCTGGTGGAACGCAACTTTGTGGAGATCCACACGCCAAAGCTGGTCGGCGGTGCAAGTGAAGGCGGTGCCAACTGCTTCAGCCTCAAGTACTTTGACGAACCAGCGTGTCTGGCCCAGTCGCCGCAACTGTACAAGCAAATGGCTTGCGCGTGTTCGGGCCTGGAACGAGTGTACGAAATCGCCCCAGTGTTTCGTGCCGAAAACTCCAACACGCATCGTCACTTGTGCGAGTTCACCGGATTGGACTTTGAGATGGTCATTCGCGAGCACTACCACGAGGTGTTGGACGTGTTCTCGGACTTGTTCATCTACATTTTCGACAATCTGAAGACCCGTTTCGCCAAGGAGCTGGCCACCATCAACGAACAGGTGAGTCTGATGCTAGGAATGCCCTTGATATGACACAGTTGCTTTGGTGTGCTGAAGCGTTTTGTAACGTAGCATCCATTCGAGCCACTGGAGTACCTCAAGCCTTCGCTGCGCATCACGTTTGAAGAAGGCGTCAAAATGCTGAAGGAAGCCGGCGCGCAACAGGAGCTATTCGAGGATCTCAACACGGAAAACGAAAAGCTGCTGGGTCGTCTGGTCAAGGAAAAATACCACACGGACTTCTACATTTTGGACAAATTCCCGACCTCGGCGCGGCCGTTTTACACGATGCCCGATCCAAAGGACAAGCGATGGAGCAACTCGTTTGACATTATGATCCGTGGCGAAGAAATCGTGTCGGGCGCGCAGCGTGTGCACGATGCCAATCTGTTGGTGGAGCGCATGAAAGAACTCGGCGTGGTGCCCGAAACGCTCAAGAGCTATGTGGATTCGTTCAAGTATGGCGCGTTGCCCCACGGCGGCGGTGGTGTCGGTCTGGAACGAGTGGTGATGCTCTATTTGGGCCTGGGCAACATCCGCAAGGCCTCCATGTTCCCTCGCGATCCAGTACGTTTGGCTTTTGTCTCGCTGTTGGAAGACTTACTGACTTATCTGGTTGTGACTGTCCATGCAGCGTCGCTTGAGCCCATAAGAGATCCAGCAGAAAGGAAACGGTTGTTTGATAAAACCTCATGCGTTAATCAATACACCCTCCGTACGCCACTCGCCGCTGCGTCATTTGAATGCACGACCACGGTCACATCGGATCAGGGTGTACCACACCATCGAAGTGTTGAAGACAAACTGCGGCATCTTGTCGCTTGCATCACCATCACTTCTGCAGATGAAGTGTCTGACTGTCTGTCCATTTCAGTTTCTTGCCCATGAAAGAGTCATTGATTGGCCATTATTTGAGCCAATCGAAGCGCCGCCAAATGAAACTTGAATAACCGGTACGATACAGTACCCAGACGGTACTTACGTTGCAGCAGAACGAATAGAACAGAACCAAGCGGCGCAGATGGTGAGGCTGGACGGTGCAGTCAGAGCCAGCAAATGGCAGCACTGAACATGCAGATACTTTGACGATACAACAGCACAGCATTCACACACCAGCGAAATCCTCATTGCTACGACGCATGAGCTTCCTCGCGTCACTATGCTCTACCTTGACTGTCGCCAATGAGTCTCAAGATATGCCGAATCTTGACATGTCCAGCGAGTGTCTTTGTAGCCACCTGCTTGTCAGCACACCCCAACAACACACCCGACCCATCAAACTCACACACAGACACAACCAGCATTGTCAATGG
>JAMFLO010000261.1:0-19736 GCA_027475765.1 Paralagenidium karlingii
AGACCAAACTGATCTTTCGATCAGAAGAGCGCAAGCTCTTGTTGCATACGCTTCCTCAAGCAACACACAGTGTAAGCCTGTGTTGGGACTCAAGTCCCACTACAACAAATATGTACGCAAAGACAAAGAACAATGTGAAAGCAAGCCGATTTAATCAAAGAATTATGAAGAATTATCATCCTCAGCTATATCTACAACCGATGGCTGAACCAAGTCCTTGTGTTCGCTACGGACTTGTGAAGAAAGGTTAAATGTTTTGCTGGCACGTCTCACGATGGCATCAAGCTCTCGTTTTTGTTTGTCATACAGTTCGGTGATCTTGTTGAGGGTCACTTCGCGTTTGGACTCGAACTCATCCCATTTGGAATTGACGCTGATTTCGATGAGTTTGTTCATGTCTACAATGGCTTGGTTGGCATGTGAATTGATTTGTCGCATTGCAGTCTCCATGACGTCGCGTTGGGACTGCAAGATGGATAGATCACTCGGCAATTCGGCCACCGTGTTTTCAAGTTCGATCACGCAAGGTTCAATGGATGGAGTTAATGCAGAAGGTGTAAATGTGTTGGTGCTGGTTGAGGTAGTGTGGTCGCGGCCGATGGGGAAGCCTGACCAGAGGCAGATGGGGTGAAAGCGGCGCTGTCGGGAGGACAAGCAGCCTGTGACCCTTTCAATGCCTTCAATTCTGCTTCAATTAGTTCAAGGCGCTGAGCTACTCCATCCACCTGATTGTCCTTGGCGACTTTCTTGTGAGCCATGTGCAAATCATCGAACTGGTTTGTGAGAGAAATCACGCTTTGGTTGGTCAAATCCAATGCATCAGTGCAAGTGTGTTGCTTCTCAACCAGTTCGTTCAGCTGACTGCGCAAAGAGTCGATTTCCAATCGTTGCTTCTCGTTTGTTTGCTTGAGGTAGTCCAAATCTGTTGAAAGCTGACTCACGGTTGTGCACAAGTTGCGAACTCTTGGAATGCGTCGACGATCTGCATCATGATCAAACAGCTCCATATGATAGGCAGTGATTTTGGCTTTTTGACTCGAATGATCATTTTGCAAGTCCACCAGTTGACCAGTCAGGAACACCAAGACCATCTCCATACAAGCATCGCACCGGCAACGAGCCGCGCCAAAGGCAGCGAGCTTTGCATCTGCCGGACGAGGTTGGGGAGCGATGCACTCGGCGCTGTCGTCAGGACAAACTGCCTGAGGTGAATCATCCAGAATGGTAGCAGTGGCTGCATCTATGCGCCGGTGTTTTCCCCCTCTTCCACGATGTGTCCGTGTCACCCGCTTCTTGAACGTTGGCCGCAACTGATTGTATTCCGAGACCACGCGTTGCCGTTGCTCAGGTGACCAATGCGGGTAAACGTTGGTGCCATCCAGCACATTCCGCACAAACTGGAGCCGCATGCTGCGCTGACGCTCAAGCGAAAAGTGGCGCACTCCCCGTCCCTGCGTGTCGAAGACCCAACGTTCAAAAGCTGGATCCGCCTCAAGTTTGTCGTCACGCGAAAATGCCACGACTGGAACGACTCGCTTTGCATCGGAGTGACCGGGTGGTGTGCTGAACAATTGGCAGCAGCGAGCGACATCCACAAATTCCCATGGTTCACCACGCAAGAGCTCCGTGATGATACGAGTGGCTTGATCCACTGCAGGATCTCCAGGAGGCAGGCTGCCTGGTGGCGCCGCCGAAGGAGTGGGCCAGAATCCTCTGGTTTGACCTGCATACGAGTGGTGCGCTGGAATGGGTCGTGATGCTGATGATTCGTGTGGTCTCCTTGGATGCGGTCCATTGTCCATCGTCGTGTTGATCGCCGGAACGCCACGCTGGCTGTCGTTGGACGCCGCAGGTGTGAGGCTGGTCGGAGGCAGGCTGCGGTCTGATGCGACTGAAGTGTCGCCGCGACTTGGTGTGAAGGAGGATTCACCGTCTCGACATCGCTGTGGGAATCATCGAACAGATATTCCATCGTCTCGTCTTGGTGATTACGAACGGGGGAGAGTCGAATGAATGTAGTCGTCAGACGAATGTTCTCTTCCAGCCGATCTGCGATGGGATACAGCAGAGGCACATACTTGGGTCGCGGCTGGCCTAGGTGCTTGGCTTCCTCCACCATCGATTGGAAATGCAGCTCGTGGCGACGCCGTAAATTGGCAGCCTGCCGTTGACGCCAGTGGATTTTGCGTTGACGATCACCTTCTTCAGCACTGCCAAGTCGAGCATTCGCGCGAGCCATTTGTGCACGCTGGTGTTCTTGGTGTTTCCAAGCACGAACCTGTTTGTTGAACTCCTTCTCGGTCAACTCTTCCTCGCTCTCAGATTCGCTATTGAAGTAGGCTGCAATTTCGCTGGCGGCGCGCATTTGCGCAGCCTGCCGCGTTCGAATGTCCGACGCGGATTCCATATTCAGTTCCTACAAAAAGACAAAATGATCGGTGTTTCAAGCCAAAAAGTGAGTCGAGTTGCTGAATGAGGGTCAAGTTGCATGGCCAAGATACGAGGGATGCCACCGTTGCAGATAGCCATCCCAGTTGTGGATATCCCGTTACCAGTACCAACCAACGTTGGGGACAATTCATTGAATTGAACCGGATGGACTCTGATCAGGGATCAGGTGTGAATCAGACAAGAATTCAGATTGTGAATTATCAAATCAGATTGTGAATTATCAAGTTTGGCAATGTACAAGACAACCTGTGAAATATGATTTGTGAACTTACGGAAGTTGACACTACCGCCCTCTATTGTGGTGTTTTTGTTCTTAACAAAAACAAGGGAGGGAAGTGACATAGTGCGGTTAAAATCCTGTGTTTCAAACACTGTTTCAAACTCATTGCGAACAAGACAAGTATTATACAGTTTTATACAAGTGTTGCAAGAATGTAGGCTGAATGTAAGAACAGTTATGAGTTAGAATGAGTACTAAGTTAGGATCACTTCCGTCACAGTTTAGGTTTATTTAGATGTTTAGGTTAAACTGTGAGGTTTATCTTGAAGGGACGCGCCTCTTCATGCGCCCCCTTCAAGTTGCCTTCACATTCAAACAATCAGAGAGTATTCTTCCTCCAGACTGACAAGTCGAGAGTCTCCTTTCCTGAACTGAACCTTCTGTTGGCACAAGCTATTCTCCGAGCCATTCTACGGCCAAGATAAGAGAGCCCTTTCGAGCATCGGCGATAGACACCACAGAGTAAGAGAGGTGCTGCCCAGAGCGCACCCAGAGGGAAAAGAGAAAGCAGTGCAGGCAGGCTGATTGATATCGCCGCCGTACGTATTGACTAAAGGACTGGCAGGCTGACTCTTTGTGTTGTTGCCGCCGTCTGTCTGGTTGTGTGAGGTGCACCGGAGTGTTTTGTGACTCTCTCCGCTCCGTGTGTTCCTATTTACTTTGTGATTATCGCTATTGTGTCACTTCGCTTGCTGGTAAAAGGCCAGAGCAATCCACTTGTGGAAAGAACTACGCAACTGCGTAAAGGGGTAACACAGCGTTTGGTGTGAGCGCCCCCAATTGAATTGATTTTTTTCAATTCTCTATATCACACTGGTCCATATAGAATCGTGTATTGGAAGAAAGAATGTGATTTTGATTTTTCCCTCAGTAGTTGAATGACGCTTCGATTCTGTCTCAGATCATTATCTTCTTCCATATGGATTGGCTCTGATAGCTGTATAGCGTTGCTCATTTCATCGCGGACTATATTGATTCTTTTCCCGCTTTGGCTTCAATTCATTTGATCCTCGCTGCAAATGAGCTTTTGCTATTCTTTTGATTAGATAAAGGAGAGCTTAAGAGTGTGGAATAGTGCTCCCAAAGGTGCAGTGTTTACAGAAACAACCAACACAAGCCCTGCAGTCTTTGAGCATGGATACCCCCTTTAATTGGATAACCAATCTTTTCTTAACCGAAGGTATTCGCTTCCGCATCCCTCATGCTAGAGGATCGTTGACGGCTTTTCGAGGCTTCTCGTCTCTCCTTCTTCTTGTCCAATGGTGGGACGTGAAAACAAATCTCACTAGACGAACGAGGTCAAGAAATGGGCAAACTTCAATGCTAAACCAGCTTGCCATATGTACTAGGTTCGACGCTTTGGTCGACCCATTTGGTTCATGTTTTGGAGGTTTGTTCTACCCTTGCTTCTTGCAGCGACCCCTTGCCGGAGGCTTCCGCTTGGGCCAATCGTTCATCTTCCGAGGTCAGCTCTACCACCTCCAAGTTGCAGATGAAGTGGTCAAAGGTTGGTCGTGTTAAACACAAAAAGGCAAAGTAAATACAGCAGGTGTTTTACAGCACTTAGGCGGAATTGTTGGTGGTGATGATGGTAGTGGTCGTCGGTTTTTGATGGTCTACATCACATTGGTTCGATGCTCCCATGGTGCTCGCAGTCAACACGCTCGTACCCCCACCGTCATGGACCGACGCACTGACATTCACATTGATATTGGCATTGGGATTGGCGTTCCACGATGGTCTCACAGCGGATCCATGCATAGGTGGCGTGGTATTAACAAGCACTCGCTTGACTTGATCGGACCGAGTGATCTTGCGCTTGAGCTGGTTGAAGAAACTCACCGGTGGAGCAGCCGTCGACAGTGGGTACAACACATCCGCGTTGGGCACGTTCTTGGCCAATTTGAAACTTCGCGTGCAGTGTTCTTCCTGCAATTCATGACGCGTCACAATACCACGAACGTTGTTGTGGCGATTGACGACGATCAAATGGCGCAACCCAGCGCTTCGAAAAAGACGATACGCACGCGTGAAAGGTGCTTCTTCCTGGATCACATACGGCGTCTGATTGATGTACGGGGTTAAATCGACCCAGAGTGAGCGGTCTATTTCGCGTAGCGTGTACCATTCGTCATTCTCTTGCAGTGCCGACAGCAGGTCAAAGTGGGAGTCAGAGTTGGTTCTCAGTTTGGCCTGTTGCTTGTGCTGTTTGCCCGCATGATTGACAAAAACGATTGGCGTCGGATAGCGAGGATAGTGGGCCTCCATGTCGCGATACGAGAGGCAAAACTTGGATTGCAGGCGAGCCCCAGTTGCCGAGCTTGGCCGCACCCATCCATCTTCCAGATCATCTTCTTCATCGGGGTCTTCGTCTTCCGGTTGCGGTTGCAGTAAACTCTCAGTCACATTGGGACTCGTCAATTCGAAATCATCCTGCAATTCGCGAGGAGTACGCACGTAGCCCTCAGGTGTCGATGGTCTTGGTAATTTTTGCCGTCTTGAGGCTGCTCGAAGTCGATTGGATGCAGATGGGCCTCTGGCAAAGCGAAGTCGCTTCTTGGAGATTGTATCAAAGCGCAATTCCGGTGGTGGTGGTTCGCGACTGAACGGCTTGGGCTTTTCCACGCAAAAGTCACGGCAAAACAGCAGCACGTTGAGCTGTTTCCGCATAATGACCCCAGCAAAAAAGCGATTTCCAAACGTCGGATCTTCCACAATGACGGGAAATGCATTGTGTTTGGTACTCACAAGCAAATCAAAGATGATCCCGGCGCGTTCCACGGTACGGAGGCATTTTGGATTGGACGTCATGATGTGTTTGACCCTCAAAAAGCTTCCTCGCAGCGGTGGATCCCAATCCAGAAACGGCACGCGGCGCAAATGAATGTGAATGTCGTAGATACCTTCATTGAACACATTGCCTACCCATCGCGCAAAAAAGCTCGTGAGAATCAGCGGAAGACCATACTCCATGGTGCCCGTACACTCCAAAATGATGACCGTCAACGAGATCGTCATGCGCGTGACTCCACCAAGCATGGCGGCACTGCCAATCAACCCATACACTCGAGGATCCACAGTTTTGGCATGGTGCATCTCGGTGAAGTAATTGATCACTTTGGTCCACAAACGGCCATAGGCTGCGCCGATCAACAACATGGGAATGAACAACCCACTCGGTAGCTTGAGTCCGTAGGTGATGCAGGCCAAAAAATGAAACAACACGTAGAAAATCACCAGGTTGCGCACTTCGAATGAATTGGGCGGCGCGTGAAACAAGTGTTTGATGGCGACTTCACCGTTGACTAGCAATAACGACGCCAAATCGTTGTATTCGTCCTTGTTCGGACAGAAAAACCGCACCAGTTCATGACGATACGGGTATTCTTGGGTGTCATCAGCGTGGTAGCACTCAGCCACGGATGGATCGAGGTTGGCCGCAGAACATGAGTCACATACGCACGCAGTCGTGTTGCGACGCAACGACTCCAACGCAAAGTTAAACGAATTGCTCTTGGCCGTGGACGGGGTCAGCAACTGGTTGAGATCCTCCACTTTTGGAAGAGTATGGCACTTGCCAAAGAGTTGCGGGATCACAAATGCAAACGAAGACACAAACAGCCCAATCACAAGTGCTTCAAAGAAGGCCACACCACGATTACGAATCCATCGGCCCCGCAACAACGCCAAATGGGTGTTGAACGAATTGAACAGCGCACCTTGTAGTCCTCCGCCAATCCCCATGAGAATGAAAATGGGGATCTCCCACACTTGGTAGGTGGAGCTCGTGAACGAGCCAAACGAAAAAGTACCAGTGTGGCTGCCCAGCGTTCCCCATGACAGGTTATCGTTCATGCCAGAGAGAAAAAACGCCAGTGTGAACGTTGCTGCCATGGCACAAAACAGCGTTCGCCACGTCAACGTCTGGTTCCAGAACGATGCGCCTTCTTCCAACACAAACATGACACCGCCGATGGGGGAACCAAAGGCCGCCGCCACACCAGCAGCAGCACCACATGCCACAAAATCCCGCTTCTCACGATCGTTTCGAAAGCCTGCAAAGTATGTAAAGCTCGTGTCATAACCCAGTGTGGACGATTTGCCCTGCGAAAGACCAGCCGCGACGATCGCGCCACTATGGATCATGGGGCCTTCTTTGCCGACTGGAAGTCCTCCAGCCACCGAGCAAATGGTACCAATCACTTTGCAAAAAAAGGTTCGAATACGCAGCATACGAGGAATCTTCATGCCTATGCAATCAACCAAACCAAAGTCGTCAGGTCTGTCCCACAATCATGCTGAACCATCCATCAAGCAAGCCCACCAAACGCACCATTCAGCATGGTCTTTACCTCGGAGATGCCCGAACCAGCGGAGACTGGTTCAATGAAACACGTCACCGAGGCCGCAAAGCCCACAAGCAATAAATTAAACACCAAGAGACAAATAAACGCCGTGCCGGTCATGGCTTCTTGGTTGAGTTCTTTGTCAATACTGAACCGCAGCAGACTCTGCTTCAACGAGGCCAACAGTGTGGAGCAAAACAGTAAAAACACGGCCACAAACGCCGTGATCACACCTGTCAGCAACGTGACGCTCCATCGCGCGTACACTAGTCGGTTTTTCTCTTGGCCATCGCGGTATTTGTAACTCATGCCTGGGCACAAGACACCACAAGACCACCCCACATACGGGAGTTTTGAGAGCATTGGTCAATTGGTGCTACACCCAGCTCTACAAAAGCGCCCCCCCCCCCAACAGTCCTTTTTGGAAAAGCCACAAGCACCCGACACCAACCAACCTGACTTGTTGACGACACTCTCAAAGAGATCTTATCAAAGAAAGCATTTCGTCCGAGACGGACCCAGCAAAGCCACGAGTCAGTATCTCTTCGCCAGTAAAGTCAGATCGCTTTGTGACGGTGGACCCACGGAGCTGCTCCACGTGGCCAAGCTTTCTACTCTATCGAGTTGCTTTGACTCTCACCATAGTCGAGACTCTCGAGATCCGAGTTCTTCCATAGCATTCCACGCATGACGCCCAGCGAGTTCTGTTTACAGCTGATGATTGATCCTGCTCAGGCTCTTCAGTCTTCTTCTCTTTGGGTGCACTGTCCACTGGGTGGATACACGCAACCAGCTCATGCTCCCAACTGACCAATCAAGATGCTTGAAGAGTGGATGCATCGTGTCCACTGCGTGGATGTAAAAGTGGATACCCAAACCCGGTATCTTTTTAGACTCCTAACAGGTCGGGTGGGTGGGTTCATTCAACCCAATGGAGTGCCCGCCCACCCATGAAACCCACCCATGAAACCCACCCATTGTTTGGGAGCTGTGGCCAAGACATTTGACCGCATCGCATCAACTGAGGAGGAGAATGGATCGCGCACGTTTGCTTCGTTTCTATCAGAAATACAACCCCGAGAAGCTCCATGAAGTGGACGGCGTGTTGGAGCGGTACAAAGGCAGAGAGCAGCAAATGTTTGCGGCACTCGTGAAGAAATATGGCCCCGAACCAAGCGATGACGACGACGTCGACCACGGCACCAGGCCTAAAGGTAAACAGGGCAAAAAGGGCAAGACCAAGGCCAAAGAGCAGGAAGAAGCAGAAGAAGAAGAACAAGATCAAGCCAAGAAGCAGCGTGTTAAGGTGAAGTCCATTGATGAGATCACCCACGATCGACTGGTGGCGTTCTATGAGAAGTACAACCCCGACAAACTCCACGAAGTGGATGCAGTGTTGGCCAAGTACAAGGGCAAAGAAGCGCAATTGTTCAATGCTTTGGTCAAGAAATATGGCCCCGAACCGGACGATTCCGATGACGACAACGATGACGATGACGATGACAAGGACAACGACCAAGAAGAAGACGAGGAAGGAGAGGACACGAAAGACGAGGATGGAGACGACAAGGAGGAAGCCGAGGAAGAGGATGATGATGACGATGAGCCCAAGCTCAAGCAAGTCTTGTACTGTCCAATCGATACTTTGCCACCAGAGTACTGCGAGTATGGCCCAATGTTCAACGAGTGCAAGCCGTGGCTGGCCGAGCATTGCCCGGACCTCTTCTTGCAAAAGTACAATCGCACAGTCAGTGAGTTCATGGAGGCCGAGCGATTGATCGCGGAAGGCGTGGAAGGCATCACGCTGGAAGCAGATGGCAGCAAGAGCGTCAAGAAGAAGAAAAACCAAAAGAATGCGGGTCCCAAGGATTCCTCCAAGGCATTGGTGCACATTGTCAAGTCATCGCGAAAGAGCCGCAAGTACTTAACAACTGTGACGGGCCTGGAAGCGTTTGAATTGGGCATGAACATCAAGGAAGCCACCAAAAAACTGGGCAAGCGTTTTGCCTGCTCCGCCTCCATCTCTAAGACCGATGCCGGCCAACAACAGATTCAATTGCAGGGTGATTGCCAGGCTGAATTGGTCGAAGTGCTGGAGGAAATGTTTGGCATTCCCGAACAGCAATTGGTGCTGACCGAGGAAAGTGGCAAAAAGAAGAAGAAGTAAATAGTGCAAGGGACAGGAAGGGTGCCACACCAAATAGCTTGACCTCAATTAGGGATTTCTGGATCGCACATCTTTTTGGTACCGTGCTGTAATAAAGGGGAATGGAGCCTGAATAAAAGCCGGTACTTTTTGTGGTTTGCTTGTTGCTTTGAGTGGATTGATCATTTGTGACGTGGAAAGCGTGCACTGTTGAAGACAATGACGACACGTGAAGAAGACATTCTGGACGATATGTCGCTGTCGGACGACGACATGTTGGATGATTTGGCCAACGACATGCTGGAGGAGTTGGAGCAGGAGCGCCAGCAGCAAGAAGAAGACGACCAAGACCAAGAGATGCCGTCAATTCCAACCGTACAGTTCGCACGACCGGCCTCCAATGCCAATGCCTTCAACAACGCCAACTCTGCGCTTAGCTTTGGAAACAATGCGTCTGCTGCAGGTGGTTCTGGTGGTATGCCCGATCTGGGTCAAATGATGAATCAAATGATGCCCATGATGTCGCAAATGTTTGGTGGCAACAATCCCATGTTTGGCAACCAGCGGGAGCAGCAACCCGCCAAGAAAGTGACCTGGGAAGAAGCGGTGGCTAAATACGTTCCGGCAAGTGAGCAACAGGAATGGCTGACCACTCATCAGAGAGACCATGCGCAAATGATCGACATGGTGCGTAGCGGATTTGTCAACAAAGTACACAGTCGATCGTATCGCATGAAAAGCTCGACTGCAGACTCAACCGGCGGCAAGGGCAAGTCCCATGCGCTCCCCAATGTGTATCTGAATTCCGCCACGCTGTTTGCCAGTATTTTGCATGAAGCTGTGCGCGCGGCCCAATGCGACAGCGATGCCTGGAGAGAATATCACGAGAACCTTGTTTCCAACATCACCAAATCCGGGCTCTTGCGGGTGTTTGAACAAGAGTTAAAAACAAAACTGCGCCAGAAAATCATCGACGATCCCGATTTCCAACAGGCAAAAGAACGTTTTCCAAATATCAACAAAACGCTGTGCACGTGATTGTTGTTTCTAAGAATGTATCTTTTTGGTTTTTGGAAAGAAAGGGGGGAGTTAACTCGACGCTGCAGTGCTCGAAATGTTTCACCGTTTTGTTTTCTATCTTTTGTTGTTGATTTCTTCCGCTTTTGTTTTCTTTCCTTTTGAGGATTACTTTTTTTTTATCAGTTTCTGAAGATCTTCTCATGTGTTAACTGAACCTTGACACCTAAATGAACCCATTGGTGTCAGCAGTCGTAATGCACAGAGTACTTCAAATGTTTATCTTTTGTCTTTCATTTACACACATGATTTAATTGGTCCTAACACACTATATTCTGCTGTTTGTTGTTTGCTATTTGCTATTTGCGGTTTGTGGTACAGTACCAAAACGCCTAACGTGCTTTCTTGCTGATCAGCACAACTGCGGCATTTGATCCTGTTGCTGATACCAGGAGCACGCACAATACATATTCACGTCACTTGCTATAGATCCACATACACACACAAATCAGAGCACTTCAGTAGTAGCTGCCCGACACCACTCTCGCTACTGAAGTTGGTCTTGTTCACGAAACCAATTGGCTTCGCAGTACTCAAAGATTTTGCACCAAATCTCATTTGGTAACGCCGTCTCCACATCCTCCAACACGGCCTTAACCGTGTCGCGAAACACCACCGGAAAATCACCATGGACCAGCTGGGTCCAGGGCCGACTGGATCGAGCTAACTCCAACTCAAAGATACCCTTTTCACTTCGAGACACCAGCGAAGCATACGGATTACAATTACGCCAGGCACCGCGCAATAGCCCCGACAAAGCAGAGCCAAAGTATTCATACTGTGATACCAAATTGTTGGTACGATACTCCAGAGTATACTGAAGCTCTTCTCGCGCCCATTCGCCCTTAAGAATAGGGCAAGTCCGCTTGACGTAAGCTTCCTGGGAATATCCGTCAACTTTGCCATTCGGTAGCAAATGCAGGAACAAGTGGCAGCCATACGCAAGTCCGTTTTCCGCTATGGCGACACCTTTCAATTCGTACTTGCCAGGCGTCAATGGGAACACACGGTGTCGTTCCAATTGCTGATGGCTTTCGAAATTGGTGGCATGATCTGTTTGCACTACTTGCAGCTCAAAGGAGCCACTCGCGTCGTCCATGGCATTGACATCCATGTTCACCCATTTACCACACACACGGCTTGGGAGTAAGTCCACGTTACCACGCCCATTGGTGCTTGCTTGTGCTTCATCGAACGCAGTTGCAGCGAAGAACACTTGCAAATGACAGGCGATCAGCGCTGTGACACGGGCCTGCGGATGCTGATACTGCGCGACGCGGAACTGGATGGGCAGAAGCACCTCGCCATTGCGGGTCACACACGTGGTGGATGCGAGCGCATCAAATGCCACGCATTCTTGAGCTAGCTGTGCAGCTGGTTCATCCTCTAGTTGTTGTCGTTCTCCCACCTCTTCTTCGAGGCCTGCTGTCTCTACGGGATCTTCGCTCTCACTCTCTATCACGTTCGATGGCTTGATCTTGATGACCACTGACCCGTCGCGATAGACGGCAAATCTGAAGACGCTGTTGGCCTGGACGATGCCGAGCGTTCCTTCGCATTGAAAAGCGTGCAGCAAAGCAGTCATGATGGGGTTGTTCTCAGCGGTGGTGAGCTGGTTGGTGTCTTCTGGTAGAGACGAGTTGGTTGAGTCTTGCTTGGGCAAAAGAAAAATTGATTTCGAACCAACCCTTGAATTCGGATGAGGACGCATAGAGAAAGGACGAATTCACAAAACGATGGCAACCTGCTGTTTCCAAGTCACAGCCAACGATGCTTTTCCATGGGATCGCAAGCAACTTGCTTTCTGGCAATTTGCAGCTCTTTTTGTGTGTACCCTACCAACCCCCAGCCACCTGGCATCAAAGAAGCATTATGTTTCACAAGTCTTCATCTCCTTGTGCTTGCAATAGTTTTCAGTTTGGTGGCAATAAAGATGGAACGACTATCAACTTTGGAAGTGGATGGAGAGATCACAACGCGACACAAAGCTGCAAAACCGTCAATTTCAACGTGATTGGTTGAAAAAAAAAGAACAAGGAAAATGATTTGGTGAGAAAATGTGCCATCTTCATTATGATTGGCTAATACTAGTGATACTAAAACGTGGCGTTTGGTACCAAATCACTCCCTTGAAACCAAAAACGAAGAGTTGGTAGCGGGCCGGTACCAAGTTTTTGTTTGATCGAATTTGGTATCAATACCCTTGCTACAATATGGCAGGCATGACGCGGTAAGGCTTTCATCTTGAACCTTGTTCTTGCCTCCTCGCTCACTCGTCGATTTCTTCAGCATATGGGATCGGATCAATGCTCTTACACGTTTCGCTTTCGTTCCTATGTTTCCTTTGTGTTTGGTTCACCAGTGTGGTGCTCGTGCAGGACAGTAATATCCCGCAGAAGTATCAAGAGTTGCTGCGGAAAGTCGAGGATATGGGCGGTCGAAAAATTGGCCGTCATGTCATCCATTGCCGCCTGTTCCATAGAAAAGTGGTTGCCGGTGCGAGTGAGTTTGAATATCGGTTCATTTGATTTGTTCAATACTTGCTTCCTCTTCGTCAGTGAGCTGACGATGGTGCTTCGTCTGGATCCTGACAGATGCCGCCACCAATCAGCGCATGTACATGCTTAGAATGTCCCAGAACGATGGTCTTGTGTATGCAGTGCTGGTCAATGAGCGCGTCAAGGGCAACAATGTGAGTGAAAATGGTCTGGAGAATCCCACCGAAGAGTGCATCTTGCTCGAGTGCGGACTGGACGGCGCGAATATCTTGCAGCAAGTGGAGATTTACGCATTTAAGAACGATGGACAGTTTGAGGTGATTGTGCGCTTGTTCGTGGAGCATCTCGTGATTGACTTTGAGGCTCTGATTTGACGTTTGCGTGTTCTGATCTCCTCAGGGGACGCAGTATGTGCTTGGCGACTTGACGGTGAGCATCTGCACGTTCATTTCGCGAAGCAATATTCCCCGTGGGCTGCTATTGGAAGTTCACTATTCTCCAGCCCATTCCGTGGCCCCGTTGGATGGCTTGTTTGATGAGTTTTTCATGCAATTGGTGCCGTTGGAGACGCTGCGCAAACCCATTCAGAATCTGCATGGCACGTTTGAAAAAGTTGGACTGACAGGCGATTACACACTCAAACATACAGCACTCCAGTATGTTGCTGCCTTTAATATTCTACGTCGTGTCGAGAAGTAATAGGAACTACAGTTGTGGTCGTCTTTGTTGGAGCACAAGTCATTTCCGTGGTATGTCATTATTTGTCAGTGGCGATCCCTTGCAATTATCCCTGTGCGCTGATAGTGGACAAGTTGTTTTCCTGGCCATACTGTAACTGAGAACACGCCGTACTTAAGTGGAGGTGTGTACTGTGTACGCAACAAATAAACGTCCAATGCGGATTTCCAACCAACCGATCGGTTTCCCTATCCGCAGCTGAGGCTGCATCCACTGCTTCCCCAACGCAGGCCAAGGCGGTGTTATTGGCTTTGATTTCAAAGAAGAAGAGTTTCCTCCATCTGACCCAACTCGCTGAAAAGAAATGGCTTTGACTAAAGAACAGCACGATGAACTCGCCGTCTCGTACGCGTCGTTGATCCTTTTCGACGGTGAAGCCGAAATCACCTCGGATGCCATCACCACCGTGCTCCAGGCCTCTGGCAACACCGAAGTCGAACCCTACTGGCCCACCTTGTTCGCCGGTTTGCTCAGCAAGGACGGCAAGATCATGGAATTGATCACTGCGGGCGGTCCTTCTGCTGGTGCCGCTGCTGCCGGTGGTGGTGCTGCTGCTGAAGAAGAAGCTGCCCCAGCTGAAGAAGAAAAGAAGGAAGAAGAAGAAGAAGCTGTACGTTGGAATGCTCCATTGTTACTATTATTGTGTGGGTGGTGTCGACAAGATCAGCAAACTGACGATTGCTTTGTGTATGGCGTTTTCATCAAATACAGGACTTGGCCGGTGGCATGGACATGTTCGGTGATGACGAAGACTATTAGGCTCGTTACCCACAGGCAAACTCCACCTGCAGTACCAGTAGACTCTTCTTTGGTTGGTGATGCGTGTTGGTTGGCAGCTACGTCTTCTTCTTCTTCGGGGTCGACTTTGAAAGCAGTAAATGCAGCATGGCTATGCTCTTCTTCTTTCGGGCTGGGCACCAAGCGAAAAGGATTTCCCGCCAAGTAGCATGCATTTAGCCCAGCTATAAAACTCGAAATGCACGCTCGTTGGGTGTCTTTTCGGTCGCGCTCTGCCTTTGCAGTTGTGTTCGTACTCCTTGCTGCATCGCTATGGTCGTTGGTGGACCGCATTACTCAATTGACCATGAACCAGTAACCAGTTGTAATGCTGCTCCTCACAGTTTTGTGTCGACCAGAACGATGTTTGGGACACTACACAGCAGATTGGAGCATCTCAACCTGTAGATTCTCCACTCTATAAGAGGTCTCTTTTCCACCTGATGAACAGACAAGCCAGACAGCCCTCCAAAGCTGCAAGTGCCTGCATGCCATCTTACACTTGATATTTAGCTTGTCAAAACAAACACCAGTGATCACTCCGTTTTTAACTGAAATGGTGTATCCCTGCAAATATCACAAACTTATTGTATACATTTGAAACAGAAGCTCTGCTTGATTGCTTGAAGTTTAAATTTTTGAACAGGAACGCGTGACGACGAAGACTCCAAAACGCCAGCAAGCCGAAACTCAAACAACAAGGGAAAGCTGTCGGCAACCCACGACGAAACCAGTGAACGTCTTGCGACTGCTTTCATTTGGTAGCAAAGCACTTTCAAGAAGTGTCAGTGGCCATTTAGTATCAACAAGGGCCAAGTTCCCAAGTACACCGACTACGTTGCGCGCCAAAACGGAATCCCCGGCATGGGAGAAACCAGCAACAAGTGGCAACGTCGCCGGGTGCGCGATCCTTTTGCTTCGGTCCAAGAGCCAGCAAAGCAGCTAACAGTTGAGCAAGAGCAGCAGGCGGATGAGCATGAAAAGGAGAATATGGCCCCCTCTCGTCATCACGACAACGTGTTCGAGAGAAAGCGAGCCTGGCAGACCTGTTCTGCTGCTTCTTCGACCATCAAAGTGTTTCCTCACACGGAAGCAGCGCACAAGCCAAACAAAAAACCACGCTACCTTGATCCCCCCGAGAAGATACCTCGTTCGGCATCGTCGTCGACGTCATCGTCACACAATGCGTCTGTGCAAAGACCCGCTACCGCGGAATTGGTAGATCTCCAGGCCGAAGCCAAAGCGATCCGCACGCAATTTCTTCCCAAGGAAATCACTTTGATGCTAAATGACTTTACGCGTGTCCCTCGATTGAATTTAGGCCCAATGCACTTTGAAACCAGCGCGAAATGCGTCTTGCATTTAAAGAACCCGAGCTCGTTCGGCAACGTGCGGGTCAAATACGAGTCGTTCCAGCTAATCGCATGCGATTTCACGCCGACACCACAAGAAATGAATTCTACAACTTCGTTTGGTCTGATACTTGAGCGACAAGAAGACTACGATCATGATCAGCGTGCTTTGGAACGCTTGACATCTCGATATCGCAACCTGATCAAGTGCGACCTGCAGTTGGGTGTCGTCGCCAGTCAAAAGAGTCTGCAAACCCAGGTGATCCTCACGCCACCAAAGGAACTTGTCGATCGTCATCTGGTCGTTCAAGTCGTGTTTCAAGTGAACGAAAAGTTCCGCATCCAGTGTCGGCTCTGTGCACATGTCATTGAGCCGCCGAAGCCTTTGTCGTTACGCGACCGCGTTCGGATTGCACGCGGACTCGACCCGATCGGTGACAAACCCAAGAAGCAGGAAAAAGACAATGGTGAAGACAGGTCTATCAACTCAACGACAGAAAAACTTGAATCACATTGCCATCGCGACGGTTGTGATGAAAATGCGACTGAAAATGCCAGCATTCTAACCAATCGGAAACGTACTCGGATACTTGCACTAGAACCGCAAATCCAGCTTCGCAAGTCACCTTCTGCTGTGCAGAATGCCAATGCCGTCGTTACAGCATCCGTCCCAGGTCTCTTGTTGTGCAAGAAGCCAAAGCAACAACAAGACCAACGAGCTCAATTGGAGAAGCAACTTCGGGATTGGTGGGCTCAGAGAGTTCAGGCAAGCCAACACGAAAAGGAAGAGAAAAGACTTCAGAAACAGGAAGAATTCTTCACCAAGTGGATCAACTACGTGCTGGTCGATAGTGTTTTGGAACAAACGGCTTTGGATGACGAACACGATGGCGGAGCTACCAAGAAACAGGATTCCGTAAAGAGTCCAGCTACAGTTGGGCTGTGGCAGCAAGTTTCGCGGGGCCCTTCCGATAGGCACCAACCAACTCTGGCTGTACTTGCTCGAAAGCGCTTTCAAGCGAAAATGCGTCGATTTGCCTTGGAGTTGTTCAACTCGAACGAGAATACACGCGTGGGTGCCAATCTCCACCAAGAGATTTGCGTGCTGGAAAAACTCTCAATCCGCAAAGACCGTTTGGTTTTCGCCGATATGGGACTCCAGCAGGAGCTGTACGATATTTTGAATTGGTACCATCCATTCTGGCTGGCGATTGCGTTGGATACAGTTATCTTTCAGGGCAAAGAACGACCAAAGACGTGTGGAGTTAACAATAATCCTCCAAGCTCTGCTGCTTACACCAAAGATGGCCGACGAGCGACCAGTGGACCTGCTTCAACCCGGAAGAGAACATCCAAGATGCCCACAGCCTTCACGACGAGCACAAAGCGCTTGCCACGTTCCCTTCAGCGGGTTTTGTATGAAAACGTTCTCTTGGATCCCAAGGTAATGCTCCAACATCGAAGCAAATACCGCATATTTGAGAATCCCGAGCTGGTGAAACAAATGATGCAACAGGCGCTATTGAAGCTTTTGAGAATGATCCTTCTGCTTGATCAAATGTTGGTCAAGCTAACCGCCTATTCTGCTGGGGGTATCCGTGGAGAGAAGCCACCACAGGTTGGCATGGGTCAACTGCCTTGCTTGTTTCGTATCGACAGCAAGTCTACCACAAACGCGACTGCTACAGCCGAATCCAAAGTCAAGTCTCCATCAAGCCAAGAGCAACGCAAGATCAAAAGTTCATGGATGGTATTGAACGAGTTGAACCGGCTTCTTTTATCTGCTGAAGGTCGCATTGATCGACACTTGCGCAACTTGGGCTTTGTGGTCAACTATGAACAAACTCCTCTTGACGAAGTAGATCTGAAGGTTTCAAATCTGGCTGTGGATCTACGCGATGGTGTGCGCATGGTGAAGCTCATGGAGCAGCACCAAAATGGTTCAGATCATAAGAACACTGGCCGCCGTCCATTGCTTTCGAGCCACTTGCGACTTCCTGCGGTGTCTCGACTACAAAAAATCCACAACGTTCAGTTGGCCATGACATTTTGTGAACTGAAAACCAAAGATTTGCAAGTGAAAGACGCCCTTCAGACGATTCAACCAAAACAGATCGTGGATGGTCATCGTCACAAAACCCTGCTGTGGTTGTCGTTAGTGACCCAAGCTTTTCATTTGAGTTGCTTGGTGGATTTCGATCGCTTACGACACGAGATTGCTTTGATCAAAGCGAAATTGTCGGTGCGACAACATCATTTTCTTCAAGAACTACAACAAGAATATCTTCGAAATCATCAACCTTGTGATGGCAGTGATAATGCCAACCAATCCATTCACATTCTCTTGATGGAGTGGTGCCAAGCTATTTGTGCGTCATTTTTTGTCAGCGTGGAGAATTTCACGAGTGACTTTGCTGATGGAAAAGCCTGTTGCTTGCTTGTCCACTATTATCATCCGTCGGTGAGTTGTTGGCAATTGTGTTTCTGGGATGAATCTCATATATTCACTTCTGACTATCCATCATGTGCAGTTGCTGCGACGAGAAGAAATTCGTTATACGTCCAGGGATTTGATGGAAGCAACCTGCTCTCGTGAAATCACGCGAGCCAGTCTGGAAGAAGCTCTTGAAAATGAAGCCAGAAACTTTGTTCTGTTGAAACAGAGAATCCAGCAGTTGGGAGAGATTCCAATGCTGCGTAAGTATACTACTACTAGAGAGCTTTGCATGTTGAAGCAATCGCTGACTGATTGTGTTGGCCGATTCTTTGCTTGCAGTCTCTGAGCATACCAACTGTCACAACGTTCCGGACCAGAAGACTGTCGTGATGTTTATGTGCTACCTTCAATCGCGGTTGATGGATTCAAGCAGAGAAGTCCATGCCGCGTATCATCTGAAGAAATGGATGGTTCGGTTTATTCGTCCTCGAGTCATCAAGAAAAAGCACGACATGGCACGAAAGATTCAATATTGGTGGTACAGCTCGAGTGGTTTACGTCTTGCAAGAAGAAGATGCCGTCGTCTTCTCCACGCTGTCCGTATAATCCATCGTTTCTTGCCATTGTGGTATCACCGAACTCGGTTTTTGAAGCGGCAACAAGCGATGCGAACGATTAGTCGATTTATGGCCAAGTACTCGATCGGGATAAAAGAACAACGTGCTATCTCAGCAAGACACAACCGCGAACGAGCTGCGGCTAGAATACAAGTTTGGTATCGTCAAACCAACAGTCGTCAACTAGCCAAGCAGAACTTCCGCCACATGCTCATGATTCACCGAATTGCGGCGACCAGAATACGCCGCTTCTGGGAAAGGCATCATGTGGTCTGGAAATGGCGTGCTGTCGTGAAGTTGCTTCAACTGAGGCAGTTTGTCTACGGCTATAAAGTGTTCACTTTGCTTCGCGAAAACTATCGTATTCAGCAGCAAGCAAGGCAAGAGTTTCTTCTTCTGCAAAAGAAACTGAATGCCAAAGTGACACTTGTACGGTTCTGGCGAAGAGTGCAACTGCGTAGCAAGTTGCGCCAAGTTGTGAACGCCTACATTCTCAAATGCAATTGCTGTGCGCGGAAAATGACAAAACTGTTTCGACTTCATTTCGAGATCCAGCAAGAGGCGAGGAGACGATATCTTCGTTTGATGCGGGAATGCGCTGCTGCTTCTACTATTCAAAAGCGTTGGCACCAGAAGAAGGAGTATCAGCTCCTAGTTGCGGAGAGAAATGGCAAAATCGCGGCTGTCGTACGCATTCAAGCATGCTTTCGAAGATCAATGTGCTTGCAGAAGTATCAAAAGCTCAGACAAGCGACCATTCAAGCTCAATCCCTTTGGCGTGGAAGAAGCAGTAGGACCCATCTGCTCCATTTCCCCTCTGCACGATCCAAGGCTTACACAATCCAACACTGGTGGCGCTGGAAGACGATGGTCCGCATGATGAACCATCGTATCGGTGTGAAGCACTTCCTGAGACATCAAGTGAGCGCGCGTCGTGTTCAGATCTGGTGGCGTGAGATGAAGCATCGCGAGTTCGTTCGTCAGCAACAGTACGCAGCTGCGACGTCATTGGCTCGC